>CM055819.1:51463256-51517752 GCA_029582265.1 Zoroaster sp. YZ-2022
CTGGAGGATCATCCCATGAATGGATGCTGGAGGATTAGTTCGTTGAGGCGCGCAGGCGGGAAACTGCTTGAGACTATGAGACTAGGATCCTAGGGGCTTGGGGGAGAGAGTGTGTTAACTCACTGAACTGAACTCAGTTGTTGACAAGCGCAGGGGATGGAGGGTGGTTGACTTAGGATATAGGCGATCCCTCAGTCTGGGAATTGGGTTATGGACTTTGGATATAGAAGATCCTTCAGTCTGTAGTAGTGGTCGCTGTAGACTCCTTGCCTCTCCCACCGTGCTAAGGTGCCCCTCTCACCCAACTCTGCCGACATCTCAGACCATCAGCTCATCCTGCCCTAGGTTCTTTTGGCCAGCCGAAGATTCACAAACCTGATGTTCCTCCTCCGCCATATCGTTGCCTCCAGGAGGTTCACCTACGTACAAGCCACAGCCCGTCATCCCTAGCTAAGATCACTCCGACTTCCTTAATTGGTGATCCTCACTCAACACCATGTGTCCAACTCCCCGTCAGTTCGTTGAGATCACCCGGGGCCTCCCCTTCAACCCAGCGACATCCTGGTTAGTTTTGATGTTGTCTCCCTATTCACCAATGTCCCAACTACAGAGACATGCACCTCACCTGGTGAAGAACAGACTCGTACAAGATCTTCCTTGATGATCGCACATCACTCACCTGACCAAATTCATGATTTGCTACTAACATGTGTCTCTTCAAGTTGTTTTCAGTTTCAGGGGCAAGTTCTACGAGCAGACAGCTGGGACCTCCATGGGATCTCCTTTATCCCAGGCCTTGCTGATATTTTCATGGAAGAGTTTGAAAACTCTTCCCTCAACACCGCTGACCTCCAACCAGGCTGTGGCTCGATACGTGGATGACACCTTTGTGGTTTGGCCACATGGCGAGAGACACTCCAGGATTTTCTACAACATCTCAACCAGCAACACCCGAGCATCAAGTTCACCATGGAAACAGAAGAAGACGGCAAGATCGCGTTCCTTGATGTTGGCATTTCCAGAAACCAGACGGCTCCTACACCACAACGTCTACAGAAAGCCACGCACACAGATCGGTACCTGAACCAGCGCTCCTTCCATCACCCAAGCATCAAGTCATCGGTCAACCGTACCTCGTACAACGCGCCTACAACATTTGTGTGACAAGGACAGCCTTCCCAAGGAACTACAGCACATCCGAACCACCCTCAAACGCAACGGTTACAACCCCAGCAAGATCAGCACAGCGAAGCCGGTTCCAAACCCGAAAGCAAGGTAAGTAATCTAACCCTCTGCTTGTCTCCCCTATCTAGGTTCGACGTCTCACAAACTACAGCGCATCCTCCGACGAGCAGGCATCGATGTGTTCCACTCAGCCCCAGCAAACTCCAAGGACTTCTACACACCCACAAGGACAAACCGGACCCAAACAACAGAGCGGGAGTCTACCGGATCCCCTGTGAGTGCGGTAAGGTGTACATCGGCGAAACAGGACGCAACCTCCCCATCAGATTGAAGGAACACCGAGCACACGGACGCAGAGGAGATTTCGAGAAGTCCGCCATCGTCAAGCACTCGCACATCAAGGACCACCAAATCGACTGGCAGGCAGCCCAACTCATCACACCCATCGACACATGGCACCCCACACGCATCAGAGAGGCCATCGAGATCGTCAAACACGACACTGTGCCACAGGACATCGGCTTCTACATCAGCGACATTTGGCGACCACTACTACAGACTGAAGGATCTTCTATATCCAAAGTCCATAACCCACCCCAGACTGAGGGATCCCGTATATCCTAAGTCAACCACCTCCATCCCTGTGCTTGTCAACAACTGATTCAGTTCAGTGAGCACACACTCCTCTCCCCCAACCCCTAGGATCCTAGTCTCAACAGTTCCCGCCTGCGCGCCTCAACGAACTAATCCTCCAGCATCCATTCATGGGATGATCCTCCAGCAGTCTACTTAAGCAGCAGCATTTTCCAGAGTCTGGCAGAGTCAGACCTACTAAAAATTCAGGGGCGTACCGAAGGCATTTTCTTTGGGGGTGTGGAAGCCAATTTTCTGACTGACGTAGCCAGGATTTTCAGAGTGGGTGAATTTACTGACACAACACTAATATGACCAGGCATTTGTTTCTTCCTAAAATGGAGGGGAAGGGGGGAGGGGAAGGGGGGGGGAAGGGGGGAGGGGAAGGGGGGGATGGGGGACTGCCCATTTGCGGTATCGAATTGGCTAACAACCACAACACAAATCTTCGCATTTCCATTAATTTAATCAGACATCAATTCAATAAAAAATAATCGCTAGAAAGTGAAGCAAACTCTGGAAAAATTGTAGGGCCAAAACTGAACCTTCAAAAATCAAGAGGGCTTATTATAGGAAATACAGATCTCAACAGCACCTACTTGAAATAATTGATTGGCAACAAGAGTCTTTTAAGACACCAGGTGTTTAGTTTTCGAAAAATATGAACGTGTGTTATGAACTTGTCTGGGAAGAAAAAAATTACTAATTTCAGGAATATAATTAATCAGTGGAAAAGAAGGAACCTCACCTTTCTAAGACGTGTAACTATTATAAATACTCTCAGTATACCCATTTTTACCTTTTTAGGGTCCGTCATTCCCATGGCAAACATCACGTTTTTAATACAGATAAACAAACTTATTCTCTCTTTTATATGGAACGGTACAATAGACAACATATCTCGTAAAACAATTATCCGTAAACTCAACGAATGTGGCCTTAACTTAATAGACATTGAAATACACACATTGAAAATCAATTGGATTGTTATTTTGCTCAACAATCCCATAGAAAAATGGACAAGCTTTTGTGATTATTATTTACCGTTATGTGGACCTAATTATTTATTTCTCAATACAAGCGAGAACACAGTGAAATGTCACCCAAAAATATTGATGAATTGCCTCATTTTTATAGGGAACTTATATTTTGTTGGTTTGAACTTAATTCAACACATCTTCAGGAAAAACAATATTTACATGCTGCTGAAATAAAATCACAAACTATTTAGCAAATGGATTAAATCTAACATTATTTATTTTAATCCTCGATGAAAAGGGGAGTTTTCTGTAGAAAACATAAAAAACAAACTTACTTTAAAACGTAATTGGATTGTTGAAATGTGTGTATTAAGAAGAGCCATTCCAAAGGAATGGTTTCCAATTATTCTGACTGAAACAGAAAATATTGATGTTACACCAAATGTGTACCTCAATTCATATATACATGTAGTTGTATTATCCAATTTAACAAAATATATATATTTATGGATGCATAGTAGACAAGAAAGAAAAAACACCAATTGTACAAGAACGATGGGAACAAATAATTCAAGAAAGACCAAACTGGAATTTGGTTTGGAGAAAAAAATTCAAGATATAAAAGAAGTAAAATAAGAGATTTTAATGTCAAATTTATGTACCAAAGATTGCCTACTCATCAATGGAAATTAAAATAATCTCCGATGTGCCCTATGTGTAACGTTATCGATGAGTACCAACACGCATTTGCATTTTGTGAACACACAACATAATTTTGTAACCATTTCCCCCCATTTCTGATCAAATGGAACCGATTATAAAATTCAACTGTCATCAATGATTGACATAGTAACAGCAGGTATATACACTGACACTATCAACACAATTGTTACTCTTGCTTTCTTTTGTATTTTTAAAGCAAGGTTAATAGCTTACAATGATAATAAATGGATAGACATTTTGAATTTTTTTCAAAAAAGATATATCATGCAGAGCACAAATAAGGAATAATCTTTGGTGTCATAAGTTTTACGGAAAATGTTACTTGTGTATAAAAGCGTACAAGGAAACAATTAATAATAATCTGATGTATGTTTGTGGTACACATGTTGAGGAATTATAATGGGGAAAGGGCGGCTTCATAAAATCATATAGATAAACGTGAAATAAGTACGGACATGTAAACGGCAAAACAGTTCAATATTCTGAGAGATTACAAGTGTAGCCTCAAACGTTTCATAAGAGAAGAAAAGAAAAGGATCTCAGACAATGCCTTTCAAACATTGTATTTTAACAATAAGGCTTTATTGTGTTATAAACTTACACCGCTAAGTTCTGTTTCATGTTCTAATGTATATCAAGCAGGGTAAAATACCAAATTGTCAGACAGGAAGTTTGTTAATGTTTTCTGCATAGGCATATATTGATTTTGATTTTACATTTTTGTTCAGGTTCTTGTTGTAGAGCCAACTGCAGTTTACCTTTGCTGTAGGCCAATGTCGGTGATTGTATACTTTTTAAAATTTATTTTGAATGTGAAATCATGAATCTAAATAAAAGGAACTGTATAGTTACTCTTGAAAGCGAGAGAAGGAAGTTTGATGGAGAGAGAAATCTGTCCTGAATTCCACATAAGAATGAATAACGACATAATAAGCTGGAATGTTCACACGTTGGTTGTTTCATGTTGTATATTGGTTCAAACAGAGCTAGCATACTTAGAGAAGCACGAAACTATCCCCTTCTATTGTTTTGACTCCTCCCCCCCCCCACACACACACCCACTTGTTGGAAATAAGCAAATGTCAGTTCTTAGCAATTTTACACACAAACTACAATTTGTATTCGCTAAAATGGTACTATAACCATAGAGAAAGGATCTTCTCTATGCTATAACCACCACAATTTAATACGGGTAAAAACAAGCTTTGGGAGAATTGAATCATCCCACGAATTTCTTTCTCAAGCAAAACGATTATTCACCAATTAAAAAACGAAAATTACTCTGTGTTGGATTACGCTTTCAAAAAGTTAATTTTCTTCATAACAGATATACAGAGACACATTTTGGTAAGATACATATTCCTGAAATACACTCTCTGGTTTTTTTTCGGTTTTTTTCTTCAATCAAAATACGTATTGTTAAAAGATGTAAACAAAATCCATAAAAACTGTTTATGCGATATACTCCCTGTCTCACATTTATATACACTTACTTAAGGCCAAAAAAGTCTCCGGTGCGGTGACGCGCTTTTTTCTGGCCATTTTCCCCCAACAGGTAAATATGTGATACATTGTATACGCGGGGAGCAAATTTCGAATATACAAAGTATGGTGGTTAAAAAAGGCCTTACAAATCGAGCAAATGTTCATATCCCTATGTGAAAAAGTTGTTTAATGCATATCACGGCAGAATTCCAATCGATCCAGCTAGTTTGGCTGCAATTGGACATCGTTTCATAGAAAAAAAAAGAAAATTAAAAATGCCGACGCCGAGTCTGAGGCGACGCGCGCGGAGACCAGACACCGGAGCCTTTTTTGGCCTAAAAGACAGCGTTCAGCAAAAACATCTTCTTGACAAACTCAACAATATTGAAGTGTATGGCCTTGAGTTTGACTGGTTTTCATCTTACTTGCATGGACGTCAACAGCTGACCAAGATTGGTGATAATTACTCACCTTCTACTGGGGTGAACTTTAGTGTGCCACAAGGGTCTACTTTGGGGCCACTTCTTTTCACCTTGTACATTAAAATCCTCCTACTGTTTGACCATTTGAAACCATTCAAAATTTCCACTTAACAAAATGGCCATTGGTTTTGTACACACATGGTGATACCATTTGAAAAGTGTTGGTAGCAAGCTTTACTACCATTCAAATGGTCTTTGAATGGTGGATACACTACACCTTGGTGTGTTTCCATAGCCGAATGGTTTCAAATGGTGAATGTACTACACTGTGGCTTATAAATCATTCAAATGGTTTTGAATGGTGGATACACTACACCTTGGTGGTTTCACAAAAACGAATAGTTTCAAATGGTGCACCAACTTGTCTGAAAAAGGCACCAGAAGTAGGAGGGTTAATGACCTTTCTCGTGTTACTCAAAATAGTGACTCTAAAATGTATTTGTATGCTGATGATACAGCTATTTTCTTTCGGGCTAAATCAATAGAACTTATTAACAGAACACTGAATAGGGAAATGGCCCCAATATCTAAATGACTAGACGTAAATTTTTTGTTAAAACGTAACGTAAATAACATCAAAAGTATGCTGTTTGGAACTCAAGCTAAACTGCGACGTAGTGATGATAATTTACGTGTTATGAACAGAAATATTGTCATCGATAATGTTACTCAGTTTAAATATCTTGGTGTATGGTTAGATTCATCTTTACCTTAGAATGTGTATCTTGTAAAAAATTTCAACAAAGGTTTGGGGGTTCTCCTGAGGGTCAAAAGTGTTCTACCTCAGCACAATTGAATATGTTATATAAAACGATGCTCCTGTCACAATTTGACTACTGTGATACTGTATGGGTTAACTCATCCAAACTGTGCCTCACCAAACTAGACACTACAAAATACTGCTTGTAATATAATTCTAGATCTCCTCCGGAGATAACCCACTGATATTCTGTTATCTACTTTGGGGTGGCAAACGCTAAGTTCACGGCGCACTTATCACCTAACTACATTGTTGTACAAAAGTCTCGTCTCCAAATTGCCCCTCAATGTGTAATATTTATATTCCAGCTGCAAATAGTCACTCTTAATACTAGGGCATGTTCCCATGGTAACCTACTTCCTCCTAAAGTTAAAACTGAATATGGCAAACGTAAATTCATGTCTCGGTGAGTAGACTTATTTAATGAGCTTCCCTCATTAATTAAATATTCCTTCATGACTTCTACTTTTGCTAGTTTAAATTTCTAAGACCGAGGTTTTAATTTATGGTTAATTCTGGGAGGGTATAAAGTTAGTTATGTGCTTTTTTCCATGTAAATGTGCTCTCTTTTTGGGGCTAATCTATGGGGTCTTGGTTGGGGCCGGGGCCTGATGGGATTCGTATTTCTTGTATAGTTATATCAGCCCTGCGAAGCAGGCTGATATATTGTAATGCAACAACTCTTTCTTTATATCAGCCCTGCGAAGCAGGCTGATATATTGTAATGCAACAACTCTTTCTTTCTTTATATCAGCCCTGCGAAGCAGGCTGATATATTGTAATGCAAAAATTCTTTCTTTCTTTCTTCGGTCAAATGGTCACGTGACTAAAATAAAAATGGCCATAACTCTAAAGCTATTCGGCCGATTTCAAACAAACTTTGTCAAATCATGGAGGAATAAATGCGCCATCGAGGCATGTTCATAAATTTCGGCCAACGGTCACCCAGTGGTCAGTAGTGGTCATTTACTGAATATTTACAAAATTCTTCTTCTCCCACATTTTGTGGCCTATTGCAGCCAAACTTGGACAGATGCATCATTAACCTGTGCTACATATGGGGTGTACACAGATTTCGGCCTGTGGTCACTTATCGGTCAGCAGTGGTAATTTTATGAAAAAATTAAAAAAATGTCTTTTTCACATTGGGAGCCGCTGGAGTGGGTTTAAGACCCACACCAGTAATGCCAGTGGCTCCCAACACCGGGGATCCTCGGGGGAGTCTGCTTGCACCATGGTGTTTGTAGTCTCCCTTATAGAGGAGCCCTTTCCCTTTTTCTTCCTTTCTTCCTTTCTTCATCAACCTTTGTTTATTGTCGATGAATTATAAATGTATTTTTGTTTTTGCATTTACAAATGTTTTATTGTTATTACTCGTGTTAACAATGTAAACCGAATCTAGTTTTTATTACAGTAATATTGTATACTACTAATTTTGGTTAAACATTGTTTACTATTCTTTTATTTGTACATTTTGTATTGTTGTCTGTTTTTGTAAATAAAGTTTTCTTTTGAAAAGTCAAAGTCTTTCTTTCTTTCTTTCTTTCTTTCTTTCTTTCTTTCTTTCTTTCTTTCTTTCTTTCTTTCTTTCTTTCTTTCTTTCTTTCTTTCTTTCTTTCTTTCTTTCTTTCTTTCTTTCTTTCTTTCTTTCTTTCTTTCTTTCTTTCTTTCTTTCTTTCTTTCTTTCTTTCTTTCTTTCTTTCTTTCTTTCTTTCTTTCTTTCTTTCTTTCTTTCTTTCTTTCTTAATTTCTTTCTTTCTTTCTTTATTTCTTTATTTCTTTCTTTCTTTCTTTCTTTCTTTCTTTCTTTCTTTCTTTCTTTCTTTCTGCAAACGGTCACGTGACCAAAATAAAAATGGCCATAACTCCTAAACTATTCGGCCGATTTTAAACAAACTTGGTCAAATTAAACCTTGATACCCGCCCTATCTAGAGATGGTCATAAAATTTGGCCAATGGTCATCTGGTGGTCTGTAGTGGTCATTTCATGAATATTTACAAAATGCTACTTCTCCCACATTCTTTAGCCGATTGCAGCCTAACTTGGTCCAATGCTTCATTGACTCGAGTACCATTTGGGGTGTACACAGATTTCGGCCAGTGGTCACTTATCGGTCAGCAGTAGTCATTTTATGAAAAAATTTAAAAAAGGTCTTTTTCACATTTTAAATGTATTTCATCTATCTGGGGATTTTCATAAAGTTTGGCCGATGGTCATCTAGTGGTCAGTAGTGGTCATTTAATTATAATCAATATTTACAAATAGCTTCTTCTACCACATTCTTTAGCCGATTGCAGCCTAACTTGGTCCAATGCTTCATTGGTTCGAATACACAGATTTTGGCCAGTGGTCACCTATCGGTCAGCAGTGGTCATTTTATGAAAAAAAATTTAAATGTCGTTTTCACATTTTCAATGTATTTCATCTATCTGGGGATTTTCATAAAGTTTGGCCGATGGTCATCTAGTGGTCAGTAGTAGTCATTTAATCAATATTTACAAAATGCTTCTTCTCCCACATTCTTTATCCGATTGCAGCCTAACTTGGTCCAATGCTTCATTGGCTCGAATACACAGATTTTGGCCAGTGGTCACCTATTGGTCAGCAGTGGTCATTTTGTAAAAAAATATAAAAATATCGTTTTTACATTTTAAATTTAGTTTATAGGGCTGATATTCGTGCTTCGTGAAGCACATTAGCTCTAGTTCTTTCTTTATATCAGCCCTGCGAAGCAGGCTGATATATTGTAATGCTACAACTTCTTTCTTTCTTCGGTCAAACGGTCACGTGACTAAAATAAAAATGGCCATAACTCTAAAACTATTCGGCCGATTTCAAACAAACTTTGTCAAATCATGGAGGAATAAATGCGCCATCGAGGCATGTTCATAAATTTCGGCCAACGGTCACCCAGTGGTCAGTAGTGGTCATTTAATGAATATTTACAAAATGCTTCTTCTCCCACATTTTGTGGCCTATTGCGGCCAAACTTGGACAGATGCACCATTAACCTGTGGTACATATGGGGTGTACACAGATTTGGGCCAGTGGTCACCTATCGGTCAGCAGTGGTCATTTCATGAATATTTACAAAATGCTTGTTCTCCCACATTCTTTAGCCGATTACAGCCTAACTTTGTCCAATGCTTCATTGACTTGATCCCCATTTGGATTGTACAAAGATTTTGGCCAGTGGTCACCTATCGGTCGGCAGTGGTCATTTCATAAATATTTACAAAATGCTTCTTCTCCCACATTCTTTAGTCGATTGCAGCCTAACTTGGTCCAATGCTTCATTGACTCGAGTCCCATTTGGGGTGCACACAGATTTCGGCCAGTGGTCACTTATCGGTCAGCAGTGGTCATTTTATGAAAAAATACAAAAATGTCTTATACACATTTTAAATGTATTTCATCTATCTGGGGATTTTCATAAAGTTTGGCCGATGGTCATCTAGTAGTCAGTAGTGGTCATTTAATTATGATCAATATTTACAAATAGCTTCTTCTACCACATTCTTTAGCCGATTGGAGCCTAACTTGGTGCAATGCTTCATTGGCTCGAATACACAGATTTTGGCCAGTGGTCACTTATCGGTCAGCAGTGCTCATTTTATGAAAACAATTTTTACATTTTAAATTTAGTTTATAGGGCTGATATTCGTGCTTCGTGAAGCACATTAGCTCTAGTTCTTTCTTTATATCAGCCCTGCGAAGCAGGCTGATATATTGTAGGCAAAATTTCTTTCTTTCTTTCTTTCTTTCTTTCTTTGGTCAAACGGTCACGTGACTAATATAAAAATGGCTACAACTCTAAAACTATTCGGCCGATTCCAAAGAAACTTTGTCAAATCATGGAAGAATAAATGCGCCATCGAGTCATATTCATAAATTTCGGCCAACGGTCACCCAGTGGTCAGTAGTGGTCATTTACTGAATATTTAGAAAATGCTTCTTCTCCCACATTTTGTGGCCTATTGCGACCAAACTTGGACAGATGCACCATTAACCTGTGCTACATATGGGGTGTACACAGATTTCGGCCAGTGGTCACCTATCGGTCAGCAGTGGTCATTTTATGAAAAAATACAAAAATTTCTTATTCACATTTTAAATGTATTTCATCTATCTGGGAATTTTCATAAAGTTTGGCCGATGGTCATCTAGTGGTCAGTTGTGGTCATTTAATTATAATCAATATTTACAAATAGCTTCTTCTACCACATTCTTCAGCCGATTGCAGCCTAACTTGGTCCAATGCTTCATTGGTCGAATACACAGATTTTGGCCAGTGGTAATTTTATTTAAAAAAAATAAAATGTCGTTTCACATTTTCAATGTATTTCATCTATCTGGGGATTTTCATAAAGTTTGGCCGATGGTCATCTAGTGGTCAGTAGTGGTCATTTAATCAATATTTACAAAATGCTTCTTCTCCCACATTCTTTAGCCGATAACCTGACTAGGTCCAATGCTTCATTGGCTCGAATACACAGATTTTGGCCAGTGGTCACCTATTGGTCAGCAGTGGTCATTTTGTAAAAAAATAAATAAAAATGTCGTTTTTACATTTTAAATTTAGTTTATAGGGCTGATATTCGTGCTTCGTGAAGCACATTAGCTCTAGTACTTTCTTTCTTCGGGCAAACGGCCACGTGACCAAAATAAAAATGGGCATAACTCCTAAACTATTTGGCCGATTTTAAACAAACTTGGTCAAATTAAACCTTGACACCTGCCCTATCTAAGGATGGTCATAAAATTTGGCCAATGGTCATCTGGTGGTCAGTAGTGGTCATTTCATGAATATTTACAAAATGCTTCTCTCACATTCTTTAGCCGATTGCAGCCTAACTTTGTCCAATGCTTCATTGACTTGATCCCCATTTGGGGTGTACACAGATTTCGGCCAGTGGTCACTTATCGGTCAGCAGCGGTCATTTTATGAAAAAAAAATTTAAAGGTCTTTTTCACATTTTAAATGTATTTCATCTATCTGGGGATTTTCATAAAGTTTGGCCGATGGTCATCTAGTGGTCAGTAGTGGTCATTTAATTATAATCAATATTTACAAATAGCTTCTTCTACCACATTCTTCAGCCGATTGCAGCCTAACTTTTTTTTAATTTTTTTTTTTTTTTCCCGGAGGAAAAATATTTATTTTCTCATCTCAATTTCACAATCGTTCAGTACAGAAATATAAATACATATCCAAAAAAATAAAGAGCTACTCTTCACAAAGCCTTGAAAATGTGTCCCATTTTTGATAAAATTTAACACTATTACCATTTGTCATGAAAATGAATTTCTCCAATACATAATATCGTTTAATATCCTTCTTTATCTGCTCAAAGGATGGTTTACTTTCATTCATCTTCATTTTATAGATATGAAAACGACACATAAGAAGAATCAAATTAAGGGCACTCCAATTTCTATTCAGCACCCCAAAGAGAATACACATATTGTCGAAATTGACATTAATGTTCACTGTCTCTGTCACCCATATATTAACTCGATCCCAAAAGGAACGGGTAATCTTACATGTACAGAACAGATGAACTAGGTCTCACTTTCGACTTGGCAAAGGTACACAAATCACTATTCTTGATCTTAATTTTAGCCAGAAAGGAATTAACTCCCAAGATTCTATGAACCAGCCTATATTGAAACCAACGTAATTTAGTATCTAAAGTACACCAAAAGGGAAGACGACAAAAGACCAACCATTTTGATATGGGAATGTCAACATTCAACTTTGTATCCCACTTACTGATCAATTTAAACTGAACCGTTTTAGTCGCGGTAAAAATATTGTAAATACGTATCGAGCCTTTTTTATCCTGCAAAAGCAACTCCAGGTTAAAAGGGATAAAAGGGATAAAAGGAAAAACAATGTTACATTTTATTCCAGTAAAGCAATTACGAAAAGAATATTTAACCGCTTTAACCATGCCCGCATACTCAAGGAAATTCGTTCTAATGTTAGATCGAACCATAACATTTTCCAACGTTAAAAAGTCCCCCTTTTCATCAAGAAGATCGCACACAAAATTTACACCTTTGTTGGCCCAGTGTTTATAATACACTGTTTTCTTGCCAACTCTAATCCTGTGATTATACCACAAAGTATTCGTTAAAACATCGTTCAATGTGTCTGGTTCATGGATTGACACAAAGGAGCACCAGGCATTGAGAACATCAATCCAAAAGTAATTGGGGCATTGGGCCAGTTTTAATGGTTGGACAATACTGGCATGTCCTCCCTCCAGAACAAGGGAGTTTTGAATTGTTGTAATCTTGGAAAAAAGGTTGACCCACCCAGAGTCAACAACATTTAAGTATCTACGAATCCAAGTAATTGGATTGCAGCCTAACTTAGTCCAATGCTTCATTGGCTCGAATACACATATTTTGGCCAGTGGTCACCTATCGGTCAGCAGTGGTCATTTTATGAAAAAAAAATGTCGTTTTCACATTTTCAATGTATTTCATCTATCTGGGGATTTTCATAAAGTTTGGCCGATGGTCATCTAGTGGTCAGTAGTAGTCATTTAATCAATATTTACAAAATGCTTCTTCTCCCACATTCTTTATCCGATTGCAGCCTAACTTGTTCCAATGCTTCATTGGCTCGAATACACAGATTTTGGCCAGTGGTCACCTATTGGTCAGCAGTGGTCATTTTGTAAAAAAATATAAAAATGTCGTTTTTACATTTTAAATTTAGTTTATAGGGCTGATATTCGTGCTTCGTGAAGCACATTAGCTCTAGTTCCTTTTGGATTTGTTGTGTTTGTTTGGGGAACATTTCACTGGGGTATTTGATTGGGGTGTCTGTGGGAAAAGGGGGTGGCTTCGCACTTGGGTCCGAGTTTGGGGCAGGGTCAGTGGAACCTGTGTTGGGTCCGATAGAGTGTTTTGTGCAATGATATCTTTAAGATTTTTTATTTATTTTAATTTATGTTAATGTGATTACTAAATTTCTATTACTTATTCTCTGGCAATAGGCCCTTAGCGGGTGCCGCCAAATTTGTATTCCTCTCAGCTGTTTGCTGTGTTTGTTTGGGGAACTTTTCATTGTGGTTTCTAATCGGGTGTTGGTGGAGGGGGTGGCTTCGCACTTGGGTCCTCACTTGGGTTTTGCTTGGGATCCAGTTGGCGGCACTATTATTCAGTTCGGGGGAAAGAACAGAGGAAATTCAGATTACTTCTCATTGATGAATCATCGTCATTCGATATGGGTGTGCCAACAATTAAACTTGCATTTTTCTTGATTAAAATAAAATTCTGTTAGTAGGCGCCTAGTGTAGGTGAAATAAAATTAAAGAAATTTGTTAAAACATTTCCAAAAAGGTCAAAATGTTTACAATTGCGTTCGTAGGAGTACCGCACACGAAAATATCACTTCGAAATTATTTAAAAGGGGTATAAATAGGTGAGAAGTCAAGGGAAACAAAACAAGCGAAAGTAAAGAAGATGTGCTAAAACCCAAGACTATTGAAATGAGCTACATAACCTTACTCGCGGAGGGCGGGATGTGGTAATATCCAATATATGTTAACAGTAAAAACAATTTTTATATATATATATATATATATATATAATTAAGCTTGGGCGATAACGATTTTTTTCATCCACGATATATCGGGAAACATATATCGCGATTTTCGATAATATCGCGATTATTGCTTTAGAGCCGATAACCACAGGTATATACCCCTCTACAAGCGTCACAATAAATCACAAATTCGTTTGCAGAGTGTGTATGTACTTCTGAAGTAGTTCGCTTTTGTTTCTCACGTCCAAAAGCTAAAGAGACTGTTCTAATTTTGTTTCCATGGAATTTCTGACTTGACTCACATGGCGATTTGTTTTTAATGGCGATATATTTTTTTTAAATCGCGATTTGCTGATATCTTGATAACTTAAAAAGGTTCTCGATATCGTAATCGAATAAAATAGGTATCGCGATATTCGATATTATCGTGTTATCGCCCAAGCTTATATAAAATAATATATGCTATGATGTTATCAGAGGGTTTATTTCTTTTTAAGACAGGGTTTGATCAACATGTACCGAAACTGTCTCGGTAGTTTTTGCAAATGATTTCTCAATGGTTGTGCGAACATAGAATTAATGTTGACTTTTGAAGCTTGGATTATTCAGGGAAATTGATTTGATCTGCTGCAACATCAGCTAAATACAGATAATAAAATCATGTCATAATTTATAATAACAGGAATAACGACGACGACGACGACGACGGCGGCGGCGGCAGCGGCGGCGGCGGCGGCGGCGGACGCGGCGACGACGGCAACGCACGACGACGACGACGGCGGCGGCGGCGGCGACGACGACGACGGCATTTACCGACGACGGCGGCGGCGGCGGCGACGGCGGCGGCGGCGGCGACGGCGGACGACGGCGGCGGCGGACGACGACGACGACGACGACGACGACGACGACGACGACGACGACGACGACGACGACGACGACGACGACGACGACGACGACGACGACGACGACGACGACGACGACGACGACGACGACGACAACTCATTTGTAAGGCACATTTAATCTGGAAGCCATTCAAAGGCGCCGACAAGGGTAATTCGAAATTATGTGTGCCCCTGCCCCTACCCATAATAGGCGGATGATCCTACATGACGTTGTTGCCCGCCCTTACCCATAACAGGCGGATGATCCTACATGACGTTGTTGCCCGCCCTTACCCATAACAGGCGGATGATCCTACATGACGTTGTTGCCCGCCCCTACCCATAATAGGCGGATGATCCTACATGACGTTGTTGCCCGCCCCTACCCATAATAGGCGGATGATCCTACATGACGTTGTTGCCCGCCCTTACCCATAATAGGCGGATGATCCTACATGACGTTGTTGCCCGCCCCTACCCATAATAGGCGGATGATCCTACATGACGTTGTTGCCCGCCCCTACCCATAATAGGTGGATGATCCTACATGACGTTGTTTAAACTTTTTGTTCACTTTGTTTCTTTATTTTGGAGATTTCTTATTTGTGTATTTTATACATTAATAATGATTTCAGGTATAGAAACTTATACATTTTATTCAAGACTTGACATTTTGTATTGCGTAAGAACTATACCATGTCTATTATGAGTTAGTACATTTAACATAGCACTATGTGAATAATAACCATGGGTCTCATTTGCTATAGCAGTATATTGATTCCAGGTAAAATATGACAACAGTGCAAGTATGTCATCTTGATAGGACCTTACCGTCAATGATGACCCACCGGCTCCAGTCACGTAGAACCAATCAGCCCCGTTGTCACTGTACTTTATTTTATATGACTGTGTCCAATAGGAAATATAGTAATACCCTTGTGTGATGATGCCAGTGACTGTAACTGACTCTTCCAGGTCCACACGAATCCACTGGGTCTGATTATTGTATTTTGCTAACCAGCCACCTGTAACAAATAGAAGGATCAGATATCTACGAATTGCTGTATATTGGTTTAGTTCGGTACGGTCTGGTTTTGATGAATATATAGGGTATGAAATTTATTGAAACGAATATCGGAATTTTAAAATGAAAAAAAAACACCTGATGGGAATACTCTATTCTCGTCACCGCGCTATATATCGACCTATATATCGACCTATATACACTCACGAGCTAATCACTTATGTGTATACAGATTTGAATGGCCATAGGAAACGGGAATTTCCGTTTCGTTTTAAGGTTTTATGTTTGTTTTTGAACATATCGTACATACAGCATCATCATAATGATATCCAGCACATAAAATAATCAAATATTAAGTCAAATTATCTTTTTAATTTATCAAACATTTCAAGTGATTTGATGCACTCTTTATAGTTCATTCATATTGTGGCTTAAACATTTGAGCATCCATAGGATCCACTACATACCTTGATTAGACAAAAATGTAACATACGCGGATGATCAAAACAAAAATATTGTTTCAACTTTATTTCTTTGTAACCAAGGTGTAAGATTGAAGGTACACAACTGACAAAGATCTTCTTGGAAACAAAATATAAGCTTTATAGTTCTGGTTTATTCAGTATAAATCACACTAGTCTACTACCGTCAAAGCGACAGTCATTACATCATTGCACGATTGACCTGAAATATAACGAAAGATTCCGAGTTAAAATAATGAAGTGGCAAGTGGCCCATATTCAAAATATTGCAGTCTGTTACAAATATCTACAATCTACAATGCATGAAAATCTTCATTATTCCAGAGTTCAACTCTTTATAAAACTTGCTCAAATTATTCACTTATTATTTTATACACCTTGCTTAGATTATTTACTTCGGAAAGAATGTCGAACCCAACCGCCACTTGTGCACAATGCCTAAACATTGTGTTTTGGGCAGACAACAAAAATGCCAGTATCTCACTGGATTTGCATGTATAGTGCTCACCATGTCCGAAATTTCATTTCCATTCCTCACTTGACTATACACTTCCCTATCCTTATTAAGTGTATCCTCGATCATCTTTTAAAGGAAAATCTGTGATATTTTGTCATATTTGGACAGAAAAGTGGCAGTTGTATTTTACATTATTTCCTTCTCTCCTTGCTCATCAGATTATTAAATTCTTATTTATTACAGAATTCATTAACGTACGGATAAAATTTAAAGGGCTGCTCACAAGAACAGACACTTTTCCGATATTGTTCAATATCTCTAATTTCTCTAATAGATAAATGGTTAGGATACATTCTTTTATATCATTATTTTATGTGTCTCTAAAAGTATTTGGCTCTAAATACATGCTGTGAAAATGCAAAATTGGTCAATCTCTAGTCAGGATTTTATACAATTGGAGTGTCCACCTTGGTCTTTCGTGAATAAACAATAAATACACATTAAAATTCAGTTGCGAGGACTTACCAGTAGTTCCTTACAGCTCATGCCTCATGATGAGATGCCCAAACTCTGAAGACGAGGGACAAGAACAACTTTTTTCTGGCGATACAAAATGTTCGCAAAATTGATGTGTTGGCTGCAACAGTGGAAGTTGGAAATGACCACCACATGCTTGCTATCTCAACATGTAAACTACTGGAATGCGCAAAATCTATCGCAGCTTACATAACTTACATTGTGATAAAAAAAAGGCTTTTTAAATTGAACGCTTGACTACATACCACATGACATGTAGCGCATGGTTAACTTCAAACTAAAGAGGGTGCTGTATGGACATGTTATACCAAAATCTCAAGTACAGATGTTATTTACAAAGAATTACGTATCTACAAGTGCCTGGCTGCATACCCTGAAGTCTGGCTGGTCATAATCACCCAAGTATTAAAGAAATTGCAAAATAATGGCTATTATTGGCCTGACGTTTTGAAAATAGCAAGTTCTTTCTCAAAGGCAAAATGAGACAGAATACAAACAACATACATAAACACAAGAGTGAACAGAAGTTAGTTACGTGTGAAAGGAACACAAAAAAGGTACAAAAAGCAGAGTCAGGTTGTGGTCCTGAGATCGGACAAAAGAGGGATTAAAGGAGTTCTTGGCTGAAAGAAGAAAGCAAAAGATGAGTGAAAATGAAAGGGTCAGACAGGGAAAGTATAAAAAGCAGACAAATAGACTAACAAGCAAACAAATGTAAAGACATGGATATAGACTGTTAAGAAAAATAAAAAATTAGTCATTCCCTTCCTGTATGTTGAGCCAATGGAGGTGAATGGTGTGGACCTGAACCACATCGTTTCTCTGCTGAGATGGACCGACTTCCTGCAGTTACCAAGCGAATATAAAGGTGGGCCAGCACTTCAAAACCGACCTATGATTTCATTTCTGACATGATTTTGAAATGGCATCGAGTGCTTGGTAACTGCAGGGAATTAGTCTGTCTCATCAGGAAAAAGATGTGGATTATGTGTATCCACACCACACCCATGGTCTCAACATATAGGAAGGGAATAACTGATGACGTTTCCTTTTCTTCTCCTTTTTTCTTTCTCCACAGAATTTTTTACATTTATTTTTACATTGTTTTACTTTTATTTTGATTGTACAGTCTATCTGTCTGCTTTGTTTTACTCCCGTCTTTCTCTGCTTTTCGCTAATCTATCTTTTCTTCCAGCCAAAAACTCCCAGTACCTCCATCTATTAACATGTAATCCATCTTTTGTCCGGTCCAAGGCCCACTACCTAACTCTGATTTTTGAATCTTTTTCTTTTGTGTGCATTTCACACCTGAATACCTTCTGCTCACTCTTGTGTTTATATATGTATGTTGTTTGTATTCAGTCGCCATTTTGCCTTTGAGAAAGAACCTGCTTGGTTCGAAATGTAAGGTCAATAACCATTATTTTGCATTTATCCTACAGGTCTTTTAGGATGGTAAGCAGTTTGCAACAGCTGATTCTCTACTTATTAAAAAAATTGTAATACTGTCCTCAATATGACAATTGGTGTTTTGCCCATTCTTTGAGGTACAAGAAAACAAAATACTCTCTAAATGAGCCACTGATGATGATGATACGAAAGAACCACCATTAAACTTGCGTACAGCAAATCCAGAATATTGGAAAACTACAGAGTAATCTTGTTTCAGGCAGATAAACACTGGTGAATTGTTCACACTATAGCATAGTACCAGAAAGAGACCATCTCCTTGCAAGTCACCAAATAAATATACCACCTAAATATAAACTAGAAGCTCATCTCAAGTTCTCAACAAGCTCTGGACTGCTCGTATTAGGCACGACAGTTTTACTTTACCAGCTTGAACAAATATTTACAAACTAAATGTGCATGGGTTTTACTTTTAGCCATCTATAAATTCTTTGGCCTGCTGCACAAAGTTAATTCCCATGGCTTTCAATCTACAATACAATTGAAAAATGTCTGTACACTGAAAAGGGTAAATGGTTGTGAAAAACACCAGAGCCAACAAAGTGTACAAGATTCTGTGAATAACGTGTCGTGTAGATAGAAATTACTAGAATCATTACAATAGGTATAATAATAGTCACAACTAACAGGAAAGGGTTTTTATGTTTTCCTTTCGTTGCAATCGCCTAAAGGACGGTAACTTCTATTTCTCAATATCAATATCAAAGTCATATTCCCAACTGGAATTAGAATCAGTTGAAGAATGATTTGTTGTACTTCGAGCTTAGCATTTATGAGACATGTAGATAGGGACCAGCTTTAACTCAAGAGAATGACAGTCTTTTGGTATTACCTCCTTCTGCCAATTTAACCATGTAAACAAAAATATTGGGATCAGATATTTATCTGGAAGATAACTATCTTAGATCTTACTCCGACCCCTGGCATGGTTACACATGTAAAAATGATCTCCGATGTTAGGATTTGCTTTACGATCATAAATCTGCTATTCTTCTTATTCTTAGCTGCTGTTGATTTTTAGACCTTGCAAGTTGATAGGCTTTTTAAACTTCGTTGGTGTAAGAGAAACATTTTGATGAATGCGGTGTAGAATTATATGCATAAGTCATCTCAAGAAACATGATAAGAAACCTAGACCAAATGCTTTACTGAAATTGTCCACAAAATTGTAAAATAAATCTTTCACATTGGAGTATTCCCTTGAGGGTGGTATGCTGCTGTTGTGTGAGATTTATTGATGTTGTATGCTACAGAGATGAGAAATTAAATTAAACTCAAATTGTCTTCCTGATCTGAATGAATTATTACAGGTACACTATACTTTAAAAACCACTCTTTAACCAAAACAGATGTTTTAGCAGTCTGATCCTTTGTTGGTATGGCAATAGTGAACTTAGAAAACACATCAGTAATCGCAAGAACATTCTCTGTTCTGTCGGAAGTAGACTCTAAAAGCATACTGTCAATGGCTATGACATTACTTGCAACCAAGTGACCAATATAGTTGCTGACTGCAGTTCTAGGAAGTTAAGCAACTACACACTGCTCACAATTCCCAATCTACTTTTTAATGTCAGCATACATGCTAGGCCAATAGCAGTGGGAATGAACTAAAGAGAGAGTTCTTTCTATACCCTGATGACCAAACTGGTCATGTAGACACCATTCACCAAAGAGAAACGTTTAATTTGTCCCAACATAGTTTGTACCGTTCGAGATTCACCCTTTCACTGTCGTCTAGACAATCAAACCTTCAACATCACTTTGAAATCTTGGCTTTGTCTTTGACTCTACAATGACAATGAGCAACCATATGAGTACTGTTTGCAGATCAGCCAATCATTATATCCGCAACCAGCAGAATCCGAAAGTACATCGACGCTGACACCTTGTTACTTTCAAGATTAGATTATTGTAATTCAGTTCTCAATAGACTGAAACAATCTGATATTCATAGATTACAGAAACTCCAAAACAAAGCTTCCCATGTCAAATTCTCTTATCCAAAGCAGTTACACACTTCACCACTGATCAGCTTCATGACAGAATAATGGCGTCGGACGGAAAGGCACGCATGTTAGGAGCTCCCAGTTTTCTCAAGAATATCAATCCATTTATAAGGGAATCTCTCGAAACAGTCACTGTTTGTCAATCATCAACAAACTTCATTAGTGTAGCAATAAGCAAAGTTTCTTTGGACGAGCTGTTATCGAGCAGAGATTTGTTGTTAAGGAAGCAGAGAAGCGTCTTAAAGCTAGAGTTGAGCGGCATATAACAATGCAACATTAACTATAAAGGTAAGGACCCGTCCCTTGTGCCTTAAGCTAGAAGATCTTCTGAGGCCCTCGCTGATGACTTGAAAGAACTTTACCTATATTTGACAGATCATTGGCCTACTTTTCCTAAGAGCACATTCAGCTCCCGTTGTTTTGCTACATGTAAGCCTATAATTGACAGTTGTACCAGATATTATGGTCAACATGGACAAAGAATGCAGATTGGATCCTCCTTCGATCACCCTACAAAATATTTGGGATATTATTATTGAACTTAAATCTTGAGTAAAAAAATCTTGGGCAAGAGCTCAAAGACAATGCCCTAGATTTAGGGACTGACAAATTATCCGAAAATCCCAAATCAAAAAGAAATGGCCGCCAAAATCACTAACCTGGCAGTGGGATCTATGGGTGACACAGAACTTTGTAACATGGATAAAGAAACCATTGATGAAATCTTCAGCAAACACAATTCTACACAAGACTCACCATCAATATCTTTGTCACCCAACCATTGTCTACTGATAGTGCATCTTCACTCAAGTCATTCACAACCATCACCACGTCGAACCGCTTTGATGCACTTCTAATAGATGATGATCCATTATCTTCTTTGACGAGGACTCCATTGCTAATAGTCAGCAATCTGGTTCATCTCCAGTTACAACAATGACCAAACAGTCGTTTTCAGACCAGCTAGTTTCAAGACAGAGGAGTGGCCTGACGTACTGCAGCACAGACGTCACCCTTGTTGGTGACTTGATGGTAAAGAGAGGATTCAGGGACAGAAACTTAGTCGCATGAAATCTGTATCTGTTACTTCTTGCCGTGGAGCTACAATTGAGGCCTCCAGTCAACATTAATCATGAACGGTGATGTTAATCCCACTCCTACTGAGCTCATTCTACATGTTGGAACTAATAATAATAATAATAATAATAATAATAATAATAATAATAATAATAATAATAATAATAATAATAATAATAATAATAATAATAATAATAATAATAATAATAATAATAATAATAATAATAATAATAATAATAATAATAATAATAATAATAATAATAATAATAATAATAATAATAATAATAATAATAATAATAATAATAATAATAATAACAATAATAATAATAATAATAATAATAATAATAATAATAATAATAATAATAATAATAATAATAATAATAATAATAATAATAATAATAATAATAAATATAATAATAATAATAATAATAATAATAATAATAATAATAATAATAATAATAATAATAATAATAATAATAATAATAATAATAATAATAATGTGGACTTATGGCGCGCCACCAGAACTGGTGCTCAAGGCGCATTACATTGTGCCCCTGCTCATCAGGCGCATAAATCATTCCTGAAACCCTCTCAGCTCCCTGGGATACAGCTCAATTGCTGCCATTAATAAGTAAGTGTATCAATTGAGCAACCACTCATAACTAATAATTTTGGTTATGGTGGTTGCTCATTGTATTCTATATGTAATATACACATTATATTCTTAACTGAATAAAACGATATAACAACAAAAATTGCTGCCATTACAGCGCATATGGCTAATCAAACACAACAACAAACTCTGCCCTCACATGTACCCATTTACCCCCTGGGTGGAGAGAAGCAATTATAGTAAAGTGTCTTGCTCAAGGACACAAGTACCCCGGTCGCGGTCGGGATTCGAACCCACATTCTGACGACTCAGCCATCAGAACACAAATCCGATGCACTAAACCGCTCGACTATGGCACTCCATAATACCAGAGACGACCCTGAAACAATCTTGGCTAAATTGGTATCTCTCTGTGATATGGCGCAGAAGAAATTCAACATTAAGACAATCACCATTTCTTCAATCATTCACAGAGTTTCACTCGTAAAAAGGATTTCTGCTGCTAACAAGCTCATCAAGCAGTCCTGTCAGGACAGAAATAATTTCAGACAGCACCCAAATTCATCTTGGGATTTTCATCACCGAGGCTGGAAATCACGCATGAAACATCAGCTGATGATGTCTCAAGTACCAATACGGTCGATTCGCTCCCCGACTCGGACCCCCTGTCTTCTCAAGAGTCAGAATGGGCTCGATTCCAAGTACTACATCGCCAGAAGAGACACCATCGATTTATGTGAACAATCCAACCCAAAATTTACATTGTAATTACAGTGAATTGGATAACGGTAGTATCCCACGTATAAAAACAAAGGGTATTAAATTCGCTCATCTTAATATTCATAGCCTAGTCAGTAAGATTGATGAACTTCTTATTTACTTAACCATAGACCTTTTGATGTTATTTGTCTGAATGAGATGTTGTGCGATTCCAGTATCTCAAATGTTGAAATCTGTATAGATGGTTTTCCATAGTAAGAAAAGACAGAACCAGACATGGTGGTGTTGAAGCTATTTATGTGGCTAATGATATTCATTTTACCAGACGACAAAATCTTGAATCTGAGGCATTAGAAAATGTATGAATTGAACTAAAGTATAATAGGAAATCTCCCATTCTGGTTGGTGCTTTTTATAGACCACCGAGTGCGAATAATGATTTCTTTGACAAATTTGACATGGTTTTAACAACAGCCTCAATTGATGAGAACAAATAATGTGTTTTATTAGGTGGTTTTAACTGTAATTTTACTTATAGCGTGTCAAATACTAATACTTATAACCTGAAATTTTATCCTAAATATGTATGGGTTTTCCCAGATGATAAAATCCTCAACCAGAGTCACCAGTCAAAGTCACATTGTCATTGATTTGATATTTGTAAATAATCCTGTGTGTGCTTTACTGATAATGATGTTATTTGTACCATTATTAGTGATAATTTTTTACTTATTCAGTTCATTGTTTTAATTGTAAACCATTCTCTCTCAACAAGGTCATAAATATGTGGGTCTAGACCATTTAATAAACTGAATGCTAGATTTTAATAATGATACAATTAATGTACATTGGGATGACATGGATGTCATTGAGTTAGCATGGCAAACCTGGTCTATGGATATTGTGAATTTACATCTTCCACTCTGTAAAAAGAAAATTAGGCACAATGCTTGTCCGTGGATCACAGATGATATTGTTAAACTGATGAAAGAGCGTGATGATCAGATCCCTAAAGTTGCCGTCAAATACAACTGTCCGAACTTATGGCATGACTACAGGTGTTTAGGTAATAAAGTAGCCCATAGGATGCAGAAGCAAAAGTCTAACCACTACTGTGGTCTGATATGTGACAATCTGGGTAACGGAAGAAAAATCATTCTATTTTTTTATGGTGTATATGTACTGTGACCTTTACTAAGTGTATTAAGTAATGACCCATTTTTTATATTTAGCTTGTTCATACATGCCTTTGTCGTTAATGGACAGGTTGGGGGAGTTAAATATTTGGCATTTCATCAGAGGCCAGGTTCAACCTGCACCATCCCATGATCTGTTTTGGTTTTATTCAAAATCCCAGACATCTGAGTGTCTCAATCAGTAAAAGAAGTTACAGCTAATGTATATATGAACAGCCTTAAACATGTATATTGTTAATCCAATCTATTCCCTATATATGTCTAATGCAGCTGATCTCAGCATCAGGAGGAGTGGTTTACAGTCTTGTGGTATATTCAATATTCCGCACTTTTCAGAAAGCAGGTGACAAAACTGTTTTCAATTGCTGGCCCAAGAAACTGGACCTCAATCCAACATTCAGTTCGCCAATCAATTTCATAGTTCAGTTCAAATATTTGTTAAAGACTATCATATCTATGGTGGTGTTGTGGTCTATCATTTGCTGGTATTTATATTGTGAAAGGTGTGGTAATGCCGACGGTGCCAGCTTGGTCTAGTCCCATTCATGTATAGTTTACGCTTGTGTGGTGCGTTCAAATTCTGACATGTAGGCCTACTCCACAAACCCTGTAGTCTCAGTCCCAGACTGCATGGGGCTCAATCACTAACATAAATATAAGGAGTGATGAGTGAGCATAATCAAATCCAGCTGCGCCGCTAAGAACGAGACTACAAATCACGAGTTGTTTGTTGACGGTAGACGTACCAACGGTACCGTAAAAGTGTAAACAGCTTTAGCCCTACATGAGAAGAATAAACTTTAAGGTAAAGTCACATTATCCTATTATATCGACCACTGATGTCGTCTCACAAAGAACAAGCCGAATGTGCTTATTGTAAGCATAAATGTCGACATGACAAACTGAAAAATCATACGGAATCCAAACACCCAGGCCAGAAAGTTAAAGAGAAAGGATGGCAAGACATATATCATCACTTTTTAAATGGCAGAAAGTACAAGACACCCGGGAGGACATCGGCGATAGTGCAACATCATTCCAGCCTTCCACTAGCCATGATAGAGACGAAATTGAGCCGCATGTGAAGGCCTGTCTCAGGACAAAGACATGACCGATGCAGATCCTGAGACCGACATTGGCTCGGACGTTGGTCAAACATTGGCGTGAAGCCTCTTCTGGATAAAACCAAAGAATTCCCTACAGACCCTGCATTGTTAACAAAGCGCCCAATTACTTCCTGGAGCTATAATGTCTCATGGACCTTAAATGACACACTTTTGAGTTTGTTCGTGATGAAAAGGGGCGAGCGTTCCGCTGGGACTGGTGTTTTCCTCAACAACAACAAAATAAATAAATAAAAAATCGTATGAAATCATATCGTGAATGGCTTGCATATATTCACCCACTACTAATAGTGCTTACCGTTTCCCATGCTGGGGTTTTGCCAACAGAGGTAAAAACTGATTACGAGTCCACATTTGGTGAAAATGGGTTTAAAAAATTGGAAAAAGGCAACGGACAAATTCAAAACTCATTAACACACACCAGCACATTGTGAAGCTGTTCATCTGATGATGCAAGCAATATAATACAACAGTCAACGAAGAACAATTTCATGCCCGTGAAAGATAGGTCACAAACTCAGCAAGTACTCTGTTGCCTTCTTGATGCATCGTTGTATCTCACTTCATAAACCTTGCCTTCCGCCATCATCGTGAATCTCTCCTGTCCACAAGACAAACTAACAAATAGCACTCATATACGGGAGAAAGGTTCAGAATGAAGGCAACTTTCTTGAATTATTAAAGCTGTTGTCAAAATGGCATTTTAGCTCACCATACCTGCAACAGCACCAAAGAATGCAAATTATCAGTCCACATATCCCAAAAATGAATTCATTGGACACACTGGGAGGAAATGTTAGATCACAGATAATAAGTGAAGTAAAAAATGCACATTACTACCGTGTCATACTGGATTCTACAATTGATATGTCACATGTTGACCAATTTTCCTTTTGCTTGCGCTATGTGGACGAGCAATTCAATATCCAAGAGAGATTCATCTTGTTTACGGAAATAAAAAAAGAGTGATTCTAAGACATTGACACTCAAAAGAAAACTCTTACACATTTAGGGCTTGATATTCAACTGATAAGACCTCAGTCATATGATGGTGCTGCTAATGTGCGAGCTCATATTTCTGGGTTACAGACTAGAGTTAAAGAAGTGAATAAGAATGCCTTATATGTACATTGTTGAGCACAAAACCTAAACTTGGTTCTTGCAGATGTCTGTGGTAACTGTGCAAATGATCACTTTTGTTGGTACTATTCATAAGGTGTACACTGTTTACTCCAAGTCAACCTCGATTGATTTATGAAAGTGCTCAAGAAAAGTTAAACATGGAGAAGACAAAATTACAACGCCTTTGTGAAACTAGATGGTATTGTAGACACGATTGTGTAAAAGCAATCAAAACATTGTACACTGTGCTGTTGTTAGCCTTAGAAGATATTGTAGAGAACAAAACGTGCCCGGAAACAAAAGCTGAAGCTGGAGGTTTTACTGGAATTCTTCAACAAATTTGAATTTGTTATCATGACTGACATTTGGTTCAAAGTTCTTAGAAATGAACACTCTCTCCGAGTATTTGCAGCAAACTTCTATGGATCTTGTAACGGCAAGTATTCTGATAGATTCAGCAATTGAAAATTTGAAACAGCAAAGATCAAACCAAGTCTTTGATGATATTTTGAAGGAAGTACGTGCCACGGCCACAATCGAAGAGGTGTCTTCTGAATTCAAGACCACCAGAGTGCGCAAACGCAAACACATGCCTGGCGGGATGGATCATGATGACCCAATAACAGATCCTGTTGATATTTTTAGGGTTACTGTATTCTTCAAGATACACGATACACGAGTCGGAGAACTACCGTCGCGCTTTAGCGATTTCCAGACTCTGGTAGTCCCCTTTAAGTGTCTTATGCATGGACATTTACATGATACTGAGGGTTTTGAACACTTTGCATATATGTACGAGAATGACATTGACAATGACCTTACCAAAACAGAGTAGAACCAGTTTTGTCACTTCTATAAAAGCACGCCAGAATTTGCAGATGATTCTCCAAAACACCGAACAGAAAATGTTGCATAATGATTAAGAAATGGGACATTCATAACGTCTTTCCAAACTTGACCTTTTTGTACAGAATACTGGGTACCATTGCGGTATCTTCAGCCGCCTAAAGCTGACAAAAACCTACCTCAGATCTACAAAGATAGAGCGAGATTTCTCTGAACAAGTAACTTTGATTCAGTGATTGACACTTTTAGTCAAATTTCGGTGCGGTGTATGGAACTTGATTATCGTCTTTAACAAAACACAACATCTCCATTAGGGTCATTAAATATAGAGATAAAAAAATGAGATACATGCATGTACCTACTTGTACATGTACTAGTGTTTATTTGTAAACGGTTTTATTGTTATATACTGTTATAACACAGCCAAGAAAGTGATCATAATGTATAAGGTATACCAACAGGATTTTACATAAGTTCATTTGGATTGTTTATAAACAGAATAATGTTTGTTCTTGGCAAATCAAATAAAGAGGGATGTTTTTACTCACGGTTTAGTTGTCCAGTGCTGAAACGTAACCAAACCATGAGTAAAACATCACTTTGTATTGGATTTGTCAAGAAAGAACTATATATAACATGATTTGCTTTTGCATCTGACTCTAGTCTATAGTGACTGGCTGATATCTTGGGTGGGTGGGTGGGAAATTGTGTATTTCAGTTACTAATTTTCATTACAATTCCTGCAGCGTAAATGAAGAGTAGGGCCTACACATGATGTCATGAAAGATCATATCAGTACAAGTGTTACTTAAACCCTCTGAACCTTAAAATGGGGACAAAAATGGCTTTGCCTCCCCCTGCACACTAAGAATTAAGGCTGGCTACGTGCGTGTTCACTAGTGTGTGATACAGATATGTGATAGATTGTACTCTACTTGATCCTAGCTCAGACGCTCCTTCATTCACTTTAATTTGCAGATCAACAGGATGGAATAACATGGAATCCTCGTTAACAGAAATCTGATAAACAATTAAGCATGTGTCATCGTGATCATCGTTGACCTCAAACTGATGAGAGAGTACGTTAACGTACTAATTGTTATCCCGACTAGGATGGTGGACAATATGGAAATCAAAAGCTGCAAGATCACTAATTCATCTCTGCTACAGCACTTGTCCGTTCGTACAACCAACTGTGAACCATACCAGTTATCTTCAAACTTATCTGTTACTTCCCACTTCAGACCTAATAATTCCAATTTCCGTGAACTATACTTCTCCATCTTTTCTCATTGACTCAAAGGGAACGACTAGCATATGCAGTTACACGTTCACTACCGTCTTGGATTTGGGATAAAACAGTACCAAGCACAGAGAGGCTTCTGTCTACATCAAGAGTGAATGGTTTAGAAAAATCTGCAAAAGCTAAAACAGGGGTTGTGGAAAAGTTTGATTTCAAGGACTCAAAGGCTGACTGACACTCATGTGACCATCTACATATTATAACAAAAGAACTTAGGGTCATGACCTTGAGTCCTTGACATACTCCTACTAAGCCATACAACGGAAGACCTACATGTAGCTGTGCAAAATTGGAAACAAATCGTCTTTAATAATTGGCAAAACCCAGGAAACAGCGAATGTTCTGTACACTACATAGTACCAGTACTGGCCATTCATGGACAGATTTTGTCTTCTCATCTTCAGTTGAAATACCTTTCTCTGATAAAACGTCATGTGCCATCAGCATCAAACTTATGGACACAATATAAGTGTCCATTATTATTATTATAAAACATGACCAAGATAGTGCATCAATCTCTTTGTGAAATAAATGGCATTTCGAGGACTTGAGCTTCAATCCATGTCATGCTTTAAATGATTTTCAGGTTTTAGAATAGATACAGATGTCATCTAAATACACAAATAACAGCTGATAGGTCAGATCACCAACACACCATTGCATCAAACGTTGGAATGTGGCTGGGGCTCCACAGAGACCAAAAGGCATTTGTACATTTTCTTGTACAATCCCATGGGAGTGAGTGATAAAGGCTGTTTTCTCCCGATCTAGTCTCGCACTGATTTAGTGATACCCACTCATCACCAAATCAAGTGAACAACAGCACCAACTGCAGCATCCAGAAATTTACGGGAAATGAAAGGCGTCTTTTTTGTGTTTTTAAATTAAGACGATAATCTATGCATATTCTAAATGCAACCATCCTTTTTCTTGGCAAGGGCAATGGGTGCATTTGACTTGACAAAGGCTGTCGTAGTGCGCTTTTACCAAAGTACCATCTTTTATGGTTTGACAGAAACAAGGTTTTGTTTTTGTTTTTGTTTTAAATGTATACATTTAGGTCTATAGGCCTATGTATTTGTACTTTGAACCAATCACTGGACCTCAATCATAGGCATTTCCCATGGCCCCACGCGACAATGCCTGCTCATGTGCTCCAAAAATCTATATAAAAAAAAGAACCCCCTAAAAATTATTGCACACCCTGTCCGCCCTCATCCATCCGAATCGGAACTTCTACGTATACGGGCCAGTGGCCATGGTTATTTATATCGCCAAATTGAGTAAACAAAGAAATTTCCTTGATGTTGACTTTCCCTCCGTGATCACACTCTTAATCTTATCCCTTCCTCGTTTCTACATATAAAAAACACCCTTTTACCACGTCTACCTTACCATGTCTACCCCCATGAGTTTCTTTGCCCAATCACCCACTTTTCCTTGCCCACACCCTTCTCTGCCGACTTATCCAAGTTTTTATAATATCATTTTGTATGGTGATATTGTTTTAAACTGTTGTACCTTCCACAGGAGACAAAGTAGCACTCCAAAACTTATTTTATTATAACTTTGTTACATTACTCAATTCTGCTAATTCTTTGACACGATTCCTGGCGAGAATCAGTCTCACAGTATTACTTACGGGTACGTGTAAGACATAAAACGGACGTGTCTTTTTCTTAAGATTTTTTACTTCTCATGCATTTTCATGAAAAAGAATTGAACATGTAAGGGAATGTCACCCTCTTTCAAATAGTCATTCCAGAGTTCTCCACTCTCTCACTAGGCTCAGTATTTGGTCACAAGCATGACGCACTCTCAATTAAGTGTGTGCATGTCTTTACCAGAGGAAAAAATCCCCCCTAACTTGACTTTATAAAAATACTACTTTCCCCAAGTACAAAAGACCTACATTATTGCAAATTAAACATGTTATGACAAGGACAAGATAATGTATGTCTGAAGAGTTTTACCGATGCTACTGCAGCTATGTATGTCAAAAATCAATTCTCAAAAAATGTTCCGTCATAAAATTTTGCCCTTAAAAATGCCCATACAACAAAAAATCCCCTTGTGCAAGTTATGAAAAGAAAATATAAATCACTTCAATCTTGATTTACATCTTATAATATTTAATTAATTACCCTAGCTGTTAACAGTAGCAAAGAAAAAGGCATGCATCTTTGAATGTTAGACACGTGTTTGACAGTGTTTACATGTGTGTGTGTTCCCTGTATACATATGCATTACATAACATGCATTATGAGAAAATAGAACCAGTCTCATGTGTAATTTAACATTTTAAGGCTCTTTTCAAAATATGTCAGTTCTTAGAAATGATTTAATTTAAATAATGTACTTTCACAATTGTTATTCCAATTTAAAAAAAAATTTTGTATAATAACCGTTTTTCTTTCAAATGCTAAAATGGGTTTATTAATTGTTTTAAATAAATATAAATAGATTTTTGTTTTAATAATTTATAATTTGTACAAGACATGAGTGCGCCACCATGTGCTCATTGAAATTTACCTTATTTCTGAAACGTAAAGGTGGAGTAAATATTTGCTTATATTTCAAAATGCTCAATGATGACAAGATGTCATCAATCATTTTCTGATAAAGTAAAGTCTGGACAACAATATTATACAAAAAAAGTGTTACATATCCTTCATAGTGGAGTTTGGCTGCCATCGCAGCGAGCAGTTTCTGGGCCAACCAATAACCATTGACAACATGTATTTTTTTATTTTAAATTTGGTATATTAGCATAATGAGCTGCACCTTGAATTTTGGCAGAAGTACAGAAGGATCAAGGCATGACGATGAATGGTCACTGTACATGCATATTATGGATCCGTGCACACATGTTCACTGTGTGCATGTAAGCAGGACCAAATTATATGATTAAACCGTTCCGAGGCACCTTCGTCAAGGCTCTACATGCAGAGAAAGGACTATGGCTTTCAGTCACCATACCATGATCAATCAAACTCTTGATGTGTTGTTTAACCTGCTCGTACTGATTTGGTACGATTCTGCGGAATGTTTGAGCTACAGGTTCAGAATCCTTCACAATGATGCATTGTTCTACAGTACTTGTGTAAATACATACATGTATGTAGGGCCCCTTGATGAGGCAATTATGATTCACCCTCCCCCCAAAAAAATATAATAAATAATAATAATGATTTGTTTTACCTTATAAAGTTTCTTAGTACAACCCTGTTTCTCCAATATGATATTTGTTTTAAAGCCTTTTCGACCCTACTTGACAATGGAATGACCCCTGGTCTGGGTTGATGTGGTCAGCATTCCTCCTGAGGACGATCAGAGCATACTGATCGAAACATCGAGTTGTAACCTCCAGTTCTTTTCAGAACTAATTAATACTCAATTGAGAACTTCACATGGTGTCACCACATTTAGTCTTACTTATCCTCTTCACCATGCAAAGCTACAGGTTTTAGCATTTCTCAGTGTTGTACCAACATCGATCCTAACCACTGTCCACTCTATCCCTCTCCTTTTCAGGTAGGAAAAGTTATTTTATTTTTTGCACATGAACAGAAGGTTTAGTAACACCGAAGTAGCAAATTATTTGTATAGATTATTTTGGTATGATTTTTTAGTTACTTTGATTTAGGAAATATTTTATTTTGTTAATTTATACTTGAGAAAAGTTTGGGATATTAACTATTTTTCCTCTGTGTGAAACAATAGTCACACTGGTCCAAAATTGGCTATATTCTGGATCAGAGTGAGATTTTTATTCTTTAAATTTCCCTTTAACTCAGAGATATTGCAAATAAGTAACTAAAGTTCCTGAGAGTTCAGACTTTAAAGGTTATATTTTCTTTAACATTTATATTGTAGACTTTTCTTAACTTAAAGATTAAACATAAATATTTTATCTTCTAGAATTTGTTTAGAATAGTACACTGGGAAGAACTGGGCTGGACTTAAATTGCCTTGTTATGTTTTTCTTTACTCTGTTTAAATATAGATTAGGTAATGGAGGGCTGAAATTGCCCACAGTTAGGGCTATGCCGGGTATCCGGGTACCCGACCGAAACTGCCATGGAACTGCCATGGTTCCATTTTTCGGTTCCAATTACCCGTAAACGACTTGTTAAAATTCGAACTTAACATTTGAGCAGAGCGAACAGAAATCTGTGACTCTTGAACAATGTAATGTTTACACTTTCATAGACAATTATCTTTAAATTCAAGCGATTACGCTCCAATAAAGCCTTTGTAGTACTTTACCAACAATTGCCATACATTTTTCTCCAACGAGTCGGGGGGCAGGGGGGAAACTGCCCTCCCAAATTCGGGCAAAACAATGGGGAAAATTCAGGCAAAGCAATAAGAAGAAAAAAATCGGACAGAGAAAGCAAAAAAATTAACAAATTAACAATGATGGCAAATTAATTGCCGGCTAATAGTCAACCAAAATTCTTGATAAACAACCTTCTTAAATTTGTCCCCATTTTCAGGAGTACAGAAATTAACCCAACGCTCTTATTTCTCCGAGTTAATTTGTGATGACGCTGCATGATTTTTACTTAACGTTATTTTCTATGACTACGGTTGCCATAAACAACGACATGCTGTGACGTAACGCTTTGCTGTAAAGTCGTTTGCTCAGTGTTGCTTCCGATACAATTTCGGCCTCCTGAATCTGCCAAGTGATACCCCAGTCACAATGAGCTTGCGATGGGTTTGCGAGTAGTTTGCGACGGATTTCTAGGCATTTTCGGCCGGGGCCCCACGGGACTCCTTGCGGCTGCCGGGTCATTTTTGGGCATCGGGCGGGCATCGAGTTACTTTTAACTCGGACTTAAAACCTGGTGCGGCATTTCGCATCGCAAATTGATCGCCAATAAATCGGCCGATGCCTGGCGCCGGGCCAAATTTTGGACAACCCAGACAATCCATATATCGGCCATGCGCCGGCCGGGCGCCGCCCAGACGCCGCTCAAACGCCGGCCGGGACCCGCCCGGCGTCCGGCAGACTTGGCGGCGCCCGGCCGGATACCGCAGGGGTATCGCAGGGACATAGGCAGAACATCGGACGAGTGCCTGCCGGACACCGGCCGATAAACGGGCCAAGAATTCGACCCCATTTCCAGGAAAGTCGGCCGATCGCAGGCCGGCGACCCCCCTGGCCATGTCATGGCAGCGTGCGGGGCACTTTTAATTGTGACTGTGACCGCCCTATCGCGCGATCTTTCGCCGACCTCTACACGCCGGTCGATGCCTAGAAATCGCACACGCCGCCCGGGCTCCGCTTTAATTGTGACTTAGGTATTAGTTAACTGTCAACTTTGAAAATCGGGAGTCGGTCACACCTAGCATCTATTCACAATCAAAACAACTACAATCGCAGTTACAAAGGCCATAAAACAATATCCAGTGATTCTTCTCTTCATAAGCTTGTCGAATATGTTGTCATTTACATCTACACCAATATCCACAGCCCTTAAAGCCCTTTTGTTCAATTTTCGGGTCGCGTTTCGCCATTGTGATAAGATAAGCCAGCTGAAATGTTTGTACGATTTCCAAGGATGGAAAGCCGAACGCGCTCACTCTGAAATATATTTATAGTAACGTCGATCATCGCTATACGGGTCGCTCTCCCCAGTGCGTGTTCTGTTCTTGTCGGACACCAAATCCAGACTTTTTATTAGAAATTGGTACTTGTGTTTTTATCTGTGTAAAATTTCAGGCAAATCAACCCCTCTGCCCCCTTAACCAAAGAGTCCCCATACGCCCATGTACAGGTACTCTATTTCATGAAGAGGTTTTACTTTAATAAAAACGACACAGAAAATATTGATTTAAGTATGGTATACTCTGTATTATAAAGGTCAATTTTGTTACCATTTACAGTACATGTTTTCAGGCATGTTTTCAACAAAAATGAAAATGGGTATCCGGGTATCCAAAGTTTCCTGATTTTGGGTATCCAGTTCCCAAAAATATCCGAAAACGCACACCACTACCCACAGTAGCTCAGTTTATTTTTTGGTAGTTTTAGCCAAGTGTTGACTTGATAATAAACTGGCCCAGTCTTTGAGTCAAAAGAGAGCTTTGATCATTTGTTTACAGTTACAATGTTTAGTTTATAGAGAGTAGGTACAAGGAATTAATATCCTATGATTTATATTTACGGGTTTGTCAAGTATTACTTTATAAAATCTAAGTTTCTAGTTCTGGCAATTCATGAATTTAGGGCGAATTGGCCAGCTGTGATAAGTTTCCCTTACAGATTTTCATCTTTTTTCGTATTTTATTATTTACTTTTTTTACTGGATTTATTATTTTTATTTTAGTTCTTAATTCTTCTCTTACGAACTCAGACTAGTTGGAGTTCTTTATACTCTGCATCCGAGTATAGATTTGATTATGAAGAGGTCAGTCCTGTTACAGTAATTAGTTTGTGTTTCTTTCTTAAGGAGTAACTTTTGTTTATTTCTATTCTCTTGAGTTATGAATTATTTTTGAATTATTTCACAAGAGTAGTAGTATGTCAGATGAGGGAACCGGACCACCTGCTCAAAAAATCATTTTTCCCAAATTCTCTGGGGTAGTGGTAGGGCGTTTTGAAAAACTAGCATTTTAAGAAAAACGATATTTCTTCAAATCCTCTGGGGGTAGTAGGGCGTTTTGGAAAAAGCAGTTTTACACATGTTTTAAGCATAAAATAGATACTTCACGTTTTTTAAAAAAAAATTTTACGTTTATATTTTCTAAATATATATTGATTACAGAGACGATGCAATTTTTATCAAAATGCGGTGAAGATGCTTTTGATGCGCAACATGAAGAATCAAAGGATGATAAAATACAAACAACCACGATAAAAGTATTAGATAAATCAAAATTTTTAAAATACAACAAAAGTACGAGTAAATATGAACCACAACCACAAGTATATCAAACACTAACAATCCCAGTTTGTAACAACAACACAAAGCGCGAAATATTAGATAAATCGAAATTTTTACAACTCGAAGAAACATCTATTAAAATAAAACAAGACTACGAATACGATTTTTATTTTAAAATAGAAGCTGGTTATGTGTTTAAAATTTTAATAGATGTTTTATTAGGTATCAAACCCAACGCTTATTTTAAGGTAGATGAAACGGGGTTTTATTATAGTGGGATGGATTTATCAGAAAGAATATTAGTAAAAGTATCATTGAACAAAGAAAACTTTTCAGAATTTAAATGTGAAAACCCAATTGAATTTTCAATAAATTTAAAAATTTTACAAAAAATTACTCGTAGTATTAAACGAAAAGTTTCAATAACTGTTTACGTTAAAAAAAACAGTTGTTTGTTGAAACATGCTCCGCGTCAGCGTGCGACGTTAAAAAACGAGAAACTAACTACGTAAATATTTACGTTGTTGGTCTATCAGTAATAAAACACCCTATTGACGATGATTATTACTGTCCTTATATGGTTGAAAGTGGTGATTTTTCAAAACTTAAAAAAATGTTGCATGCAAACTCAACACTAACTATCAGCATGAGTAATCTAGACTACATTAGTTTTTCAAATGATGACAATTGTGTTTATGGTACATGTTTTGAATTTGGTGATGTACATAAAAAGCAGCTGCTTACTTATTCAGCTACTTTTGATTCGACTCTATTTAGCGCTCTATTGAAAATATCACCCTTAAACAAAGAAATACATTTTTTTGCGCCCAAGAATGAAAAAGCCACATTAAAAATTACAGCGTTAGTAAGCAATTTTGGAAAACTTACAGCTTATATTAAAGACGAAAGTTTTTTAACGGATGAAGAAACATTATAAAAAAACAATAACAAACGCAACAAGAAAGAAAAAAACTTGTAAACTCATTGTCGCAAGAGTTTGATAACAAGCACAAAGGCGCGAGTGTAAACAAAAAATATTATCTAAACAAATAATAAAAGAGCATGCAGAAAATAATCGTTCCTTGCAGATGGTTAATAATCGGTAAAACGTACAAATGTTGCGTGCGTAGTTCACCCAACGTGAACTATTGCGCTTTTCATCAGTTTAAAATTAAAAAAGGAAAAACCTCGCCGGTAGAGTGTAAAAATTGTAAAAAAGGTACAAAAACAACAACGGGTTTATGCACAAACTGCGCAAGGTCATTAAAAGTAAAAACTTCTTATCAAATGAACAAAAAAGCCATACGGTTGTTTAATTTAGTGATGGTAGAGTTGTTACAACAAATTGAAAAAAATAATGTTGTGTAATATCAATATGGCAGAACTGTTACGAACGTGTATACTAAATCTTATTAGTGATTTGAAACGCTTCTCGTCAGAGTCGTTTTGTAACAACTCGTATGATTTTATATTTTTAGAATGTTATATTAAAAACATTCCCGCACAACAATTGATTATAATCGTGCGAGAAAAACTAGTTCCAGCGTTATCGCTAATCAAGTCTAGAAATTTAGCTGGTGTAGAATCGTATTTATGCGCGCTTGGTTTAAGCACGCATTACATCGACTCGTATTATACCGAGTTACAACGTATAAACGAAATAAATAAAGAAACTATTTTTTGGCATTTAGAACTAATTATAAACATTGTACTAAAAATTTAAATTGTACGGTGGTGGCCCTCGCTCCGCTATTTGCGAAGCGAGTTTTTGATCCTCGTAATAATATTTATTTACGCTCACTTTAAACTCAAAAGTTTTTCTATAAGAATTTTTTTTTCTTCTGTTGCATCGATAGGTTTGTTAGTTTCCACCGGTAAAGTCGTTAGTTTAAACGTTGGTACATTACGGATTTTTTCTTTCATTTTATAATATTTATCTCGCTCTTCGCATATGAGCGTAAATTCTTCTTGACTGACGTAACTGTCTTCTAAAGCTTTACTAACGTGGTTTTCGATCGTGTCGAGTTTACTCGACGCTAAAACTCGTATTTCATCGTGTTTTTTAGCTTTTTTATACAATTTATTTTTCGCAAATTTAATAACAACCGCTACGCCGCCCAACCCAAAAGCTAAACCTTCTAAAGTAAATCCTACCGGCGATGATACGACCGTGGCGATACTGGCTATTCCGATGGCTCCTGCTCCCATACAGCCAAATTCTGCGAAAGTTTCTACGATGATACAAGCGTTGATGATTTTATTATATTTTTTATATACGGCTTCGCGTTCGTTTATTTCGATTCGTAATTCTTTTTGAATATCGTCGATTTTTTGCAATCGAAATGTTTTAGCATCATTCGTCAAAGGTGGCAAAATTGGATAAAGTACATTCGTCGATTCTATAGGTGCGCTCATTGTTTTTATTAATAGAAAAGATTATATTTTAATGGAAATAGTTCTAACAATTAACTCGTAACAGATTCCTTCATCTAAAGAGCCGAATAAATTTAGAGTTATATATCGTTTGATATCGCGATTATGTATATTTAAAACGTAACATAATACATATTCTGAATATCGTGTTTCGTTTTTAAAACGAAAATTAGCATAAGCGGTCGGATCAAAAATTGTTCCACTACTACGACGTAAACTACTTCCCAATAAAGAATAAGAACTATTTTCACCCACGTTAGTTCTAACGTAGAACGAAAGAAACAACGTTTCTTCATGTATAGAAATACCTATTGCATCTATACTTGCACCCCAATACAACGTAACTGCTGAATCGCTATGAAAAACGTAATTTTGAAAGAGTTCACTAGATTTGAGGTGTCCAGTTTTAACATATGGAACAAAACTTTCATACTGGTTGTTATTACTACTCTCTCCCGTTCGACTCGGTCCGTAAATGCTCGCCATATTTATTATACCAAAATTATTTAATTTGACGGTGAACTTGCTATTTTAATATTGAAACAGATTTTTGAATTTAGCGAGCCGAAAAAACTCGCCTCGACAAAAACTTTTCTAACGTTTCGTATTTTAAAACACATTTCGTATTTTAAATGTTGAATTTCATAATCGAGAAAATGAAATTTTACATCTCGTTGCGGAGAAGGAATATAATAAATGTTGGGAGCGTAATCGCGCGTCGTTGAATGCGTGACAAAACTATCAGTTTTAATAAACTGCGTGAAAATACTACAGTATGTGGGCTCAACGTTAAACATGAAAAAAGGTTGTTTGAAAATATCGTGCCATCCGAGTACGACGTCGAATTTTTCAATTAAAACTACTCGCTGTAAAATTTCATCTCTGTTTAGATATCCGTGATGTTCGTAAATTTCGCCTTTCGTCGATGCTTCGTCGCTAGCACTCGTTCTAGCAACGCTAGCGACCGTTATACGACTCGGTCCATAAATGCTCGCCATATTTATATAATTTCAACATTTAAAATAATGGGGAAACCGTGATTATGTATATCTCTACTTTTGCTATCTCTAACTCGAAAACTCAACTCGTTAAAAGTTCCGACTCGTAATTTTTTTGCTAATGGATTTGTATATTGCATGTACATGCTTTCGCCGAACGACGCGTCTTGCAAAGGAAAAGCGTTTAAAATTGTGCAGGGTTTTCCGTTGAAATAATTATCGGTCGTAGAAATTTGATCGCAATGAATGTATAAAAATTTAAAAAGTTGTACGTCAATTTTGTTGCTGTATTCCCCCGCGGTTAGAGATTCGCTATGCAACCCCAATAAATTAGCTAACCCAGATGTAAATTTAACGCTCTTGTTCACTTGAGCTAATATTAACGTGTATTCACCCTTGGATTTATCGATTCTAGACGTTATCCAAGGCTCATTTTTCGTTATAATCTCGATAATTTCATTAATGTTGTAAAGGCCCGCCTCGATAAATTTTACATCACCTTCCGATTCACCCACCGTACGAATTAGTATTCTTTCTTTTTTACGCACGTTGTAATATCCCACCCAAATGTTTACGCTGTGTAATATAATCGAGAGGTTGTCTCGTCGATTATCGATAACGTTGTCTAATTTAATCGATCCGCCTTCTTTACCTATTTCGATTTCGAACGTATGATACATTTTATTATTAAAAAATATATAACTTTTCTAATAATAAATGACGTTTCCATTAGCATTCAAGAGTAATTTTACGTATCCGTATAAGCAATCTGGAAACTTTACACCACCACTAGATTTTAACGCTAGCGATTTAACGAGCATAAACATTTACGTAAACGACAACGAGTTTTTCAACGCAGAATTTGACAACGTTTTCGGCAACTACAAACTACCTCACGTTAACAGCGACGCAGTTGTCGATGATTGGAATAGTAACCCACTCGCTTTTTATCAAAACCAAATAAATTTTGCAACGTACTGCGCTACGACGAGATGCGGCGTAAGTTACGGTCATTTATATCATCCAAATATGATGATTCGTAGTTTTTTTAGATTTCACGTCTATTATCAAATTAGGCGATTGCTCAAAGAAATGAGCTGCGTTACATCTTTTCAAATTTTTTTTAACGCGTTTAGCAACAATATAGACGCGAGCGCTTACAAAAGAAAATGTAAAGAATTTCACCTTTCTCAAGCCTCCAATTGGAAACAACGAGTCGATTTAAATTCAAACGGATTAGGAACGGCTTATTATTACGATAACGGTTACAAAGCGGTACCCGGAAACAACTACGATAAAAGTAGTTTGAACGTTATTTCTACCGAGGTGACCGATTACGATTATTACAAAACCGCGACTAAAATGAGTTTTGGAGATCATCCTTCGACCTATACGATCGCATTCATTTCACAATCTTCAACGGAGCTCGCTTGGTCAAAATTTATATTATCTTTAGGGTTAGCTAAAGGTTTTACGGACGTGGGCACGCAACGAATAAACGACTCGTTAAGAACGTACGTTTACGCAATTTTAGGAGCTCAAGCGCAAGCAAAAAGCTCATTTTTTCATCGTGGTACCGGTTTAGACGCTCAAAGCGAATTTATAAACATAACTGAAGCTGAAATTGACTCTCCTGTTGATTTACAATCTAGTATTCAACGATATCAAGATGTTTTACAAAACGCTCGCAGTCGATTAAATTTTGCTATTGGAGAAAATTTATACATGATGCCTAGCGATATGAATCTACGAATAGGTACGTACGCATCGTACAACAATAATATATTAATCGCGCCGAGTAATTTAGCGTTGGGTAGTAATTTGGATACGAATTCAACACCCGCCGTTGCTCTTATTTTACCGCTACTACAAACACAATCGCTACCAATTACGAAACATGTAGAAGATGAAAAAATGAGCGATTGTTTAGCGCACGCGCAAGACTCTTTAGAAGATACGATAAAAGAAGACTCTTTAGAAGATACGATAAAAGAAGACTCTTTAGAAGATACTATAAAAGAAGACTCTTTAGAAGATACGATAAAAGAAGACAGTCATCAAGAAGAAAAAAATTCTTTAATACTCGGTTTCGCAATTTTAACCGGTGTAGGTGTTATGATTTACGAATTGTTACGCTGACGCGGAGCGTTTTTACATTTTTTGCGTATAAGCTAGAATTAACGCCCCAACTGCGGTTAAAGCCAGCCATAAATGTTCTGCCGCTAACGTAACTACTTTACTAGCTATTTTAAATAACCAACTTACTATACTACCGATAATAGCCGGTAAAGCGGCTAAAGCTTTTGCTCCTAGTTTAGCTAATACGTTAGCTAGATTTTTTAACATTTTTTGTATCCACTCGCTTATACCTCCGCTCGGTGTAGGTGGAGTAGGTGGAGTGGGTGGAGTAGGTGGTGTGGGTGGTGTGGGTGGTGTAGGCGGTGTGGGTGGAGTCGGTGGTGTAGGTGGAGTGGGTGGTGTAGGCGGTGTGGGTATAACTGAACTTACAACATTACCGAGCGATTCAATAATAAAAGCAATAGTCATAGTAAAAGCCGTTAATATACTAGCAATCGTTACACCTTGCTCTCTAAATAAAGTTCTAACTCGCTCACCTAACGTAACGTCTATATTTATTATCCTATATATCGTTTCTTCTATTCTAGCGAGTTGACTATTACTATCAACGTCAAACTTGTATATTTGTTCTTTGATCACTGACATTTCGTCTACTAATTCTCTTTCTCGTTCATATAGTTGTTCATTCGCATTTTCATCTCCCACATCGTTGTTGGATATTCGTTCTTTAATATCAGCTAATTCTTTTCTGCGTGTATGAAAATCAGCTTCAAATTTTAATTTTTGTCCTCGCGTAGTTTTCATAAGATCGATGTAACCTACTATTTCACGGTATATGTTAATTTCTTCTGGAGTCGTTGCTTTAATAGAGAGATCTCTAATAAGATCCTCGAGCTCTATTATAGCTTTGTTTGTTCGTAGATCGCTTAGTCCAAAAAAATCTTCTTGTAGATTGTCTAGTTTACCAACATCTTCTAGTAGATTGTCTTGTTCAAAAAAATCTACTAGAAAATCGTCTTGTTCAAAAAAATCTTCTTGTAGTGGAAGTGTTGGTAACTTTCGACTTGTTTTTTTTCTGACTGGTGAGCTTTCTAGTTCTTTAAAAGTTTCACTCACTCTTTCTCGTATCTCTTTCGATATTTTTGGTCTATGTATGGGAGACCAGTCTTTTATACCCAATTGTTCTCTCATGAATTTAGTCCTGCTATAGCCAGCTTTATCCGCTTCACCGGCTATTGAATTTAACACCAGAAAGCTTCTGGTGTTTTTTAAATGCGTTAACCTTACTTTTCCTCGATCACCCGTATAAAAAATACCATCTTTTGTTACTTGGAATTTTTCCCAATCTGGTATTTTGTTTAGTTTCCAACCTTGTTTTTTTACTTCTTTATAAAATTCATCAACTCGAATACTGTTGGATGATGTCAAACCTATAATAGCGTCGGGTGATCTTTCTAATAATTCTAAAGTTTCTAGTCTTTTTCGTTCTCTAATAAAAGATGTATTGTAACCTTCATCGCTTAATTCGTCATTTAAATATTCGTCTTCATCTTCGGGTTGATTAAAATTTGGATCCATCTCTAAATAATCGTGCCCTCCTTCTGCCATTTACAATTACTTTACATCTTTTATTTTAACGATCTATAACTCAAGTAACCAACCACGCTCATGCCTAATACGATAAATACAATTTCTCTCGTTTTTTGATCTTCGCTAGGAACGTAAAAATCTTCTAATTTAGGTTTGTAGCGTAAATCGAGAGGTAAATTTACACGCTCATTCGAAACTCGCGAATATTCTTGCATCGCTTCGTTAATGTTATTAAACGTTCTTATTGCGCTCGATTCTTTTTGTATTTTTTCATTTAAATAATCTAGATATTTTAAACGCTTTTTACTAAATTCATCTCTAGCTTTCGAAAGCTGTTCTAACGCTAAATCGTGTCGTTTGCGTTCTTGCAACGCGTCGTTGCTACGCAAATTACTAAATAAAAAATTGCTGCCGGTAAACGCCAACGCGTTGACTACCGCACCACCAACCATCATCGCTACAGTTACCATTTATAATCAACACACGATAATTAAAAAACATGATATTAAAAACATGTTTAACGATAAACATGTTTATAAATATGCTATAATTAACAGTTTTAAAAAAATATTATATTTACTAACATCAAATATGGCAAATAATACGTATGGAGATGCGCTAGATCCATACAGAAGAATAAGAGAACCTCGAGGTGTAAAAGGAATGCGCCAAAAAGTCGTCATTACAAACAATCCGAGCACCATAAACGAAAATCAATTGTTGACGGTTCGTTTTCCAAATTTAGGAATGAACGACGTCATCGTTCCGAATACAACGCGATTAGCTTTCAACATAGAACTCGTTAGCGCGGATGATGAAAATAGAACGTTGGTACAAAATATAGGTAGATGCATCGTAAAACATATAATAATTAAAATGGAAGGAAATGAAATATTTAGTTTAGACGATGCGGATGTATTCAATTGTTTTAAAGACGAATGGCTGACCAAAGATCAACGCGATAATTTAGCGTACCAAGGAATAGAACCACTAAACTTGACTAAATTGAGAATAGACGCTAGCGATAAAGATGTAACCTCTAGCGGAGGAAGAGAATTAGCCGTCGCAGACGCGTATAAAAACAGATATAACATTCCACTCGATTTTGAATTGTTGACCGATCATCAGCCCTACTATCAATCTGGCATCGGAGATCGATTGACTTATGAACTCGTGTTTAATAAATTTAGCAACGTAATTAAAAGCACCGACGATAACGCAAAATATGTCATAAGCGGAATTTCTTTAGAATTTGAAGTCGTTCATATGCCAGAGCTCGCTAGAACAATTAGAAACCAATACAGCAATAGAATGAGTATATTGTTTGATCGCGTACTGAGACAGAGCGTAACGACGTACAACAAAAAAGATACAATGTGGAATATAAATTTAAATACTCCGGCAAAAAGGAATATTGAAAGGAATATTGTTTTTGTTTAAAGAAACCAACGCGAAAGAAAGCAACAAGTTTTATAATCCAAAAATAGACAAAGTTAGTATTACCATCGAAGGCGTACCTAATCAACTCTACGCGCACGGAATGAAAAGGTATCAACAATGGGAAGAGATTTCGAAATATTTCGGTGACAGTAGAAAACAACACGCTATACAAGTTGTACAAGCTCTAGATTTATCCAACGTCAAAATATCAAATTATTATCATGATAAATACGGTTTATTTTTAGATTTAAGAACGAGTACCGATAATAAATTACACGGAAGCGGAAGACGAGTGCAAAACTTGTCCGAAGGAATTACCATTCAAATTGAAAAAGAAGCCGAGAGTGCGGGTGAACTAAACATGTATACTTTTATTATCATGGACGCGCAACTAAACATAAGAAACTCACGTTTCGAATCCGTCGATTATTAGATTTAAGAACGAGTACCGACGATAAACTATAATATACAATGTTTTATAAACAACTATATTAAACATCTTGATAGATATTAAAAAGAAAATGTTACCTAAATATTCACACGTTGCGCTCATTTGTGGTCAAACGGGGTGTGGAAAAACTGAATTTATTTTAAACTTGTTACAAAAAGAATATTTAAAACATTTCGAAAATATCGTTATATTGTGTCCTACCATAAAAAACAATGACGCGTATCAAAATAGAAAATGGATTTGGAACAACGAGCGAGTGCTTGTTGATGATCTAAAAGATTGTACGTTAAACAAAGCGATAAAAATATATAGCGACGTACTAGAAGGAAACGAAACGTTGTTTATAATCGATGATTGTAGCGCTAGTAAACAATTGCATTATAAAAAATACGACGAAAACAATAAATGTATGATTACTCAATTAGCTTTTAGCGGTAGGCATATTAAACATAGTTGTTGGATACTTACTCAAAAATACAATAGCGTATTAAAGGACTTTAGAGAGCAACTCAAATGGGTGTGTTTATTTTATTGTAAAGATAGAGATTCATTTGAAAATTGTCTTAGAGAAAACGATGTTATACCAACGGCTGAACTACGAGAGCAAGCGCGCGAGCAACTTAAACAAGTTTTACACCGAAAATTGATTTTAAAAACGGATCAACCTACCAGTTATGAGATACGTGACTAAAGGTCGTTGGGTAATTGCTCATAGGTCGTTGGGTAAAAAGGTCGTTGGGTAATTGCTCATAGGTCGTTGGGTAATTACTCATAGGTCGTTGGGTAATTGCTCATAGGTCATAGGTTGCTCATAGGTCGTTGAGTAATTGCTCATAGGTCGTTTGGTAATTACTGATAATACGTTGTGAGATGTATAAATTTTTCTATTAACACTTATATTAAATGGAAGAAGTTGCTAAATTGTTGAATGAAAATCCAACTACGCTACTCTCTACACAAGCAAGTGTTGTTACAAACGACGACGCAGAAATGCTAAAACAAAAGCTACGAGATAAACGTCTTTTATCGGTTGTAGCTGGGGGAGATTCGAGCAAGTTTTTTGGTAAAGAGTACAGCGTTAAAGATATTGAAGCGATGAGTACGGAAGAGCGTGAAGCGTTGCACATGCAATACGAAACAAAATTGGGTCGTGACATTACGCAAAGCTTAGGTAGTGCTATTTTAACATTGTACGTTAAACTTTTAGGACTCGGTTTAAATCGCGTTGATTTATACGGTTATAGTTTTGAAATTGACAATGAGGGTAAATTAATTACAGATTTAGAAAAAGACCCATTCATTAAAAGCATGCTTAGTACCGTAGCGTGTGAAATATACTACAAGTACGGTATATTAGTAGCGCCACTCAGTGCAACTCTAATTACGGCAAAACATTTAAAAAGAAAAGAAGAATCTTGTATAGATAATAAAAGGAATGGAGACGAATGCACAAGTACAAGAGACGGAGACGACGGTACAACAACCAAAGACAGTAACAAAAGCACCGATTAAAAAAGAAAAAAATCCAAACAGAGTCGCGGCCGGTAAAAAACTCGCAGAACTCAATAAAAAGAAAAAACTAGAATTAAAAAAAGATTCGACTAAAACTCAACAAGCGTTAACGAAAAACACAACGCTGCAAGATCGCTCCGCGTCAACTAGTGAAACGACTAGCTCAAACAACAACTACTACTATATCGCTATTGCTTTGTTTGTTGGAGGTTTAGGTGCTTACTACTTTTTAAGCGTTAGCAAAGAGCCAACTGTTTTTGAAAAACCAAGTGAAAGTAAACTTGTCGAAAATGATTTTAAAAACGAACTTAAAACAAAAAAACATGTTGTTTTTGAAATGGAATAATTTTTTTTATATATTATTAATATAAATACAATGGACACGAAAGGAATCGCAAATGCAGCTTATCACAGCGCCGTTATGACTCTTTTTATTGTTTTGTACAGCATGTTGGGTGAAAAAATATTTAAAATGAAACCTGCCGATTTGGGAAAATTGGATATAAAAGACGGGCTAAAACTCACTACGGTAGTTGCCGCGAGTGGTGTAACGCAAATGTGGCTAGTTAAACAAGGAATTTTGCCAAGTAATGTTATGAATTCTGAATAAAAATGTATTAAATGTATTTATAAAAAAAGTTAAATATAAATGGACGCTAACGAGAAAAGGTTATCTAACGTGTATTATAGTCCTAAAGGATACTTTAAAGGTCAAGATGCAATAAATAAACTGTCTAAAGAAACAAAAATAAATGTAAAAATAGTTAGACAGTGGATAAAAAAGCAAGCGCTGTGGCAAATTTATTTACCCTATCCTAAATATATTCCTAGACCAACTTCATCATACAGCGCGTTTGAAAAACCAAATGAAGTTCATCAAGCGGATCTATTGTTTCTTCCTCATGATGTTATCGGTAAAAGAACTTACAAGTATGCGTTAACGGTTGTAGATGAGGCTAGTAGATATAAAGCTGCAGTACCTTTAACTGATAAAACCGCTATGATGGTTGGTAACGCGTTTGAGAAAATTTATAAACGCAGACCGTTAACTTGGCCTACACGTTTAAAAGTCGATCCTGGAAAAGAATTTATGAGTAGCGTTAACGTAATAATGAGTAAACATAATGTAAAAATTCAACGAGGTGAGGTTGGTAATCATAGAGCTCAGGGTATAGTGGAGCGGTTTAATAAAACGTTGGCTGAAAGATTATTTTCTCACCAGTACGCTAAAGAAATAACGAGTGCAGCAGTATCCGGCGTAGCGGTAGTAAATAGAGAGTGGGTTAAAAGATTGCCGGAGGTTGTGAAAGAGTTAAACAATACAACAACGCGTCTTATAAATTTAAAACCAAAAGACGCGATTAAATTGAGCAGTGTAGAGCAAAATCCAGCCTCACCCGTAAGTGTAAAAAAAGAAAAAAGAATCCCAAACAACAGTTTAATTAGGTATTTATACGCACCGGGTGAAGCTGAAAAAGATACGAGACGTAGAGCGACCGATCCTATATGGAGTATAAAAATTTATAGAATATCTAAAACTGTTAAAGGTGTGAATCAACCTATATTGTACTATTTAGAAGGAGGCCCCGCTCGTAGTTTTGTAAGACAAGAATTACAAATTATCCCGCGAAATACACAAAATCCGCCAAAGAGATTGTAATCAATCATTCAAAATCAATCATTCAAAATCAATCATTCAAAATCAATCATTCAATCGTTATTAAACGGTGACCGTAAGCTAGAGTGTCTATTCCGTTTTCTAAAATGTGTTTCTTTGTATCTAAAGGAGAGAGTGATATTTTATTTACTCGCTTTGTATATAGTCTGTGTTTTTCGTGATTAATAAAACTCATATCATGATGCAGAGTATTTTTAAATGATAAAACTTGTTTATATTTATCGTGTTTAATTTGTTGCATTAAAACTTGTTTTTTAACTCCTTTAGCTTTTCTTATTTGTTTTTCATTCGATAAAAGTATCGAATACATTTTTGGTCTTAAACACACAACTTCGGAAATTACTGTTCCCGCGCACTCATCTTTCATTTTGCCGATAATCTTTCTATTGTTTTCAGAATGTAAAAAATGATCTTGTTTATAATTACTAAAATCGTATAAAGATTTGTTTTTACATAAATCTTTATACACATCTTGCGTTTTAATCTCGAGCAACAAACTATCCGTGTCTGTGTAAATCAACTCACAATCATAGTTTGTTTTTAAATGATTGTAATAAAAATCGTACATATGAACCTTGGATATATCCAATATGCTCATTCCTACGTAAACTGGCCGGTTGAGAACGAGTTTTGTCTTGTGCATGTGAATAGCCACTAGATCATTATCGAAAATGCGCGCTTCAGCAAAATTTGGTCTCGCTATAAGCGCGCGAATTAAATTGTCTTGTTTTTCATCGTTTAATCGCTTCAAATTTACGTTAATGCGATTTCGTACATTTTCCATCGTTTTACCAAAAACTGAATTGTTCATCAGTTTAAACAAATCTTTTTCGAAATCACTCTTTGCATCTTTTCTTAATCGTGTATTTAAATCAATGTATGATTTCATCCAACGTGATTCGTCAAATTCTAAAACTTTATGAATTTTAGTTAGTTTCATACCGAGTTGTAAATACAATTGTAAATTACGATAATGAAGCACGTAGTTTTTCTTGTCGTATAAATTTGGAACTAATTTAACAACGTTTGGAGCCGGCTTGTCGTTTAGCAACTCGTGTTGATAGTCGCTCATCCATTCTTTCGGCACCGTCAACGATTCTGGCGCGAGTGGAAACGCGTTGTGAGAATCGTGTAATTCTTTAGGATATTCTAAATCGACTTGTAAAATGTATCCTTTATCGTTTTTAAATCCTTGTTCCTCGAGTCGTTTAATTTGCTTTTCACTCAACCACTTAAAATTACCAGTCGGTAAAGGTTGACTCATCGCGTATCCGTATAAATTGTTCGCATCTAAATACATTATGTAACTCGACGGTTTAGATGAATCGTAATCGTCTAAATACGCGTTGTTTGCTTTAGCGTATCGTTTACTCACCATGCACGTTCCTCCTCGCGTGCCTTTTTCTATAAACAAATGCATGTCGACATCCGTAAACAAATCTAAAGTTTGTTTCGAATGTTTTAACAAAGCGTCCCAACTCAATCCCGGACTGGTGTAATAATTAGCCGGATCTAAACCGTATTGTTGCATGCAAGTATTACGAAAGTTTTCAAACACATCCGCCAACAAGCAAGTATCTGTACGCACGTACAAATCGTGATAATCTCCTAAATTTTTACAATCAAACTTGCTGTAAACATTCTTTGCGTGCTCGTACTGAGAGGTGGTAATGTGTTGGCTGTTTAAACTGCTATAAAAAGATTCTATCGAAGGAAGTTGCGTTTCTTTAAATTTTTCAAAACTGTCTACGTACTCGTAAGGATAAATGCCCTTGCTTTTAATAAGATTAAATTTTTCTAAGGAGGGTTCGAGTTTAGTCGTGATTGGAAAAGAATCGTTTGATTTTACGAGTTTGTCTAGCGAAGCTAATAAAAATTGAGCGCTGTCGATAAATCGTAGTTGATTAATACTAAAAGAAATATACTTTTCGATATTGTTTGCGATGCACGTTAAATTTCCTTCGCTACGACCGGCAGCTTGCATAATAAGATGAGAGTCATAGCCTCGCAAATTATGAAATACGACTGGAATAAAAGTTTTCTCTGGTTTTAAACTTAGTCTTAAATTACAACAATTATGCGCAGCGCCTCTATATTTTCCGGTAATGTGACAATGATCCCTTACCTTTTTATACTTGGCGTCAGGCTCTGCCGCGCAGTTTTTAAAAAACTTGTTTTCACATATCCAACACTCGTTCGCGTTTTTGTAATCTTTTACATCTTCTTCAGTCATGTTTAACTTTTTCGGATTTTTAAATATCGTATTAATCTTTTCTTCTTCTTTTTTTAATTCGTTTAAAAAATGTTCCGCGGCATCTTTTCCCCTATACGTAACGGGAGAGCTACTTTTACCGTCGCAACAAACGACGACGTACGAATAACCGCAAACGATGTGTTCTTGTAGTTTTTTAGTATTGGTAGAGTTTTCGTCTACAATCTTTTTAATAACACTCTCAAAGTCTGCGTATATCACGAATGGGACTTTCATCTTTTTATGAAAATTTATAAACTTTACCTTGTCGTTTTTATACTTTATTGGTAAAACAATTTTTGTTGGTTTGTCATTTATTCCTTTACACATTTCTACGTGGTTTTCTAAATGTTCTTTCGTTGAAAAACCTTGTAAACATCGTAAACAAAAATGTTTACGGTTGTGATGGTTCGTTTGATCGTAAAGTAGTTTATTCATATCTTTTATATAAACGTAGTGAGATTTAGCGTCTTTGTGAATCAATAATAAATTTATGCGATCTAGACTCGCTGGTTGATCGCTAATTTTGTAAACTAGTATAGTTTTTTTTTCACAACCAAAAACGTTTATCGCTATATTGTTTTGTTTTTCTACTAGCTTAATTTGATTAATCGGTGTTGGTGTTGAAATATTATTAAAATTAAAACCATCATCTATTGGGTATTTACTAGTTCTATCAACATGATCGGCCGCGGGAAAACGATGAGAGCGCAAAGCCCATCGCAAACAATTGTCATCGTTGTTTTTAACGTTGATGCACGCTTTTTTATTTTTAATATAGTCGCATAGCTCGATATAACTACCTCCTATTAATGGTTGATATTTAGAGATTCTGAGATTCATATCTACGATACGATCTACTAACCATCCACTACCCTCTCGAGTATATTTTTCTAAAGTTTCAGCAATTTGCGAAAAAAAACCAACTATCATATCGTCAATGTCGTTTAAATTTAATAAAACAATTTGGTTTTTGTTGTGAAAATTTGGTTCAGCTTCGTCGGTTGAGCTACTCAAGTTTTCTTTAAGTAATTTAATGCGTATATATATCATAAACTTTAACGCATTAAATTCCTGCAAGTCTTTTCGCAACTTGTCAATAATCTTTAAATTTACCGCTTGAGAAAAAATGTTTAAATCTTTTCCTTTGCTGTGGTTCAACGGAACAATCATTACATGTTCACGTAAATAACTTCCACCAACGATCGTTTTATTAAATTTCAACTCAGTTTCTTTACCGTAAAACCTTTCAATAGCGGCTACGTAATCTTTTTTAATCAACTGCGCGTTTTTACCAGAGCCGCGAGTAGGAATATTTATATTTTCAACATTTATACGCCTTTTCAATTCAACCAAATTTAATTTGTACAATGGTTTTGGTTTATGATGTTTAAAATAATTTTTTACAGCTTCGTAATAAACGCGTTTATTAAATCTACCTGTTCTGTTTGAAATTATACGAATTTGTTTCTCTCTTACAAAATCTTCTAATTTTTCCTTTGTCCATTTTGATAAAAATTGCATCGTCTCTGTAATCAATATATATTTAGAAAATATAAACGTAAAAAATTTTTTTAAAAAACGTGAAGTATCTATTTTATGCTTAAAACATGTGTAAAACTGCTTTTTTCAAAACGCCCTACTACCCCCAGAGGATTTGAAGAAATATCGTTTTTCTTAAAATGCTAGTTTTTCAAAACGCCCTACCACTACCCCAGAGAATTTGGGGAAAATGATTTTTTGAGCAGGTGGTCCGGTTCTCTCATCTGACATACTACTAGAGTTAAAGTTTTGTTAATGTTAATTTCAAATGAAATTATGTAATCTGTTTTATTTGATTATTTGTTTTATTAATTAAAGTGCTAAACCAACATCGATCCTAACCACTGTCCACTCTATCCCTCTCCTTTTCAGCCAGTAATCCAAGGGTAATTTATCCACCCATCCCCATTACATTTGTATACCCTAAATCACAATCACAATCTGTAAAGATATCTGCTTGTTCAACAATTCATTCCTTGTTTCAGCTCATCATTCAACCCTGAAAACCCTTCAAGTCTACTGGTACAGTACACTAGGGTGTAGATGTCAAAGTACTATATTTTGGACGCAAAATGAACCCAGATGTAGAAATATTGTCAACTCTGACCAGGAAGCTGTTACCAGCTGCTACAAGTGTAGATGTTTCAGCCATAACAGTGACAGTAGACTCAGGAGGAATAAAGATGTTTTTTGTTGGAGGACACTCTAGCAAAGCCAATGGTCTCCTGCTGCATACTCCCAACCATGTTTAGAAAAGACAAAACAGACTTCAAAAATATTGATGAAGACAAATAATCTCTATTAGTTTCATTCATCCATTTGACAAATGGTCATAAAATATTCATGCCAAGCAAGCCTGGAACTTGCCTCTTTCCGTGAGGGTGGACACCACTGATCGATTGACCATTATCAACAAGACATGTCACCTCTTTACCACCAATTCGGATGCCATTGTTGGACACATACCAACAAAATTATGCTTTTTAAAATCAGAACCTACTGAGTCCACACCATGCCTCTGAACCCATTGATCTAAATCAATGGGACGGTCTATTTGTGATGAAGACTTCTCGGTATCTCCCTTCAGTTGTTGGATGAGTTCCTGAATCCTGAGCTTCTTTGAGTTGTCGTTTGTAACACCTTTCTTCAGTATGACCTAACCCTTAACAGAATTTACATTTAAAATTTGTTTTACTTCTACCACCCTGGTTTTAATTAGACTCGGTTTTCTTGATTTCTTCGTTGTTCCAAATGTTATCAGGGACTAATTTGGTAACCTCTTCAATCTGTTTTTTGTTTGTTGCTGAATTACGTTCATCAATGTTTGAGTCTCAGATTTAATATTATCTCTAGCTACATCAATAGATGCCGTTTGTTTCAGGGCAGAACCATCAGAAGTCTCATTGGCCTAATCAATAGCTAAAGAAAGAGTTCTTTCTATACCCTAATGACCAAACTGGTCATGTAGACTTGTGAAGAGATGTTGGGCTTTAAAAAATAAAGGCAATACTATTTGAGTCAAGCTTCCTGACAAAGTAAAAACAACTGATAACAAACACTTCAACAAATCTTCAGTGCTTAGAAACACAATATATTTGCAGTCGGCAAACCCTGGTTTGCTGAATGAAGATTTATTCTGGAGGAACCCTTGTTCTAGTACCTTTGATATGCTTCATTTGCCAACTGAGGGTCTAAATGTCAACTGAGAAAAATTATTGGGGTTGGTGATGTCACACCACCCCACTTCCTCGCTTGCCAACTCCCTGAGAGTACATTGTTGAATCGGTGTCAAATCTATCTATGCAGGGGATTGGTTGGTGAATATAAACACTCTACTGGTAAGTCACAGCTAGGGATACTTGAGTTTGACAATTTTGGCATTTCACTGGCCAAGCACCTGTCTGGCTAGGTCTGACAATGCAATTATCCTATGGACTGTTTTTGTCTTTTTGTAATTTCTAAATTTGTGGTTACTTATCCTTTGAGCGCTTTGTAACTTTAGGAAAATGCGCTTTACAAATGCTTATATTATTATTATATTTTAAAGTATTTCATAAATTGCTTGATGTCTGATGGATCATTCTTCTGCAAATCACCTAATTGTTCACGAGTGTGTGATGGAAATACAGATATGTAATTAGATATTTTTGATTGTACTCGACTTGATCCTAGCTCAGATGCTCCTTCATTCAATTTAAATTGTAGATCAACAGGAAGGAATGACATGGAATCCTCAATAACAGAAATCTAAGAAAGCAAGCATGTATCATCGTGATCATCACTGACCTCAAACTGACGAGAGTACATTGGCGTACTTGTTATCCCGACTAGGATGGTGGACAATTTGGAAATCAAAAGCTGCAAGCTTACTAACCCATCTCTGCTATACAGCACTTGACTTAACGTTCTTCAAGTGAGTTAAAGGATTGTTGTCCGTTCATACAACAAACTGTGAACCACACAAGTAATCTTTAAACTGATCTGTTACTGCCCACTTCAGACCTAATAATTCCAATTTCCGTGAACTATATACATCTCCTTTTTCTCACCGTCTTGAAGGGAACGATCAGAATACACAATTACATGTTTACTATCTTCTTGGATTTGGGATAAAACGGTGTCAAGCCCAGACAGGCTTGCATCTACATCGAGAATAAGTGACTTATAAAAGCTGCAAAGGCTAAAACTGGGGTAGTGGAAAAGTTTGATTTCAAGGACTCAAAGGCTTCCTGACACTCATGTGACCATCTATAACGAAAGAACTTAGGGTCATGACCTTGACAAACTCATACTAAGGCATGTAATCCCTTACAAAAAAGATCTATAAAAATCTATAGAACGCTGTATAGAGCTCTATAGAAATTACAAAAATCTATAGAAACTCAAAAATAATTCTATAGAACTCTAAGTTTCTTTAGATTTCTATAGAAGCAGTTTCTATTTTTATATAGAAAT
>CM055819.1:51518252-51523252 GCA_029582265.1 Zoroaster sp. YZ-2022
CTTTTTCTTTATCATTGATGGTTTTGACATCTGTTTTACCATCAACGTAATTTTTTGGAGTAAATTTAGTTCGAATATTTTATTTCATTCGATACAATTTGTTTCGCTCTTCGTTGATTAAATGAAAGTCTTCTTGGCTTATAACACCGTCTTCTATCGCTTTCGAAACGTGGTTTTCGACAGTATTGAGTTTACTCTCGGCTAAAACTCTAATCTCGTTATGTTTTTAGTTTTTTTAAATAATTTATATTTCGCGTATCTGATCCCAAACGCCGCACCGCCTAGTTCTAAAGCCAAACCTTCTAAAACGTATCCGATCGGCGATGCTATAACGCTGGCGATACTGGCGATTCCAATGGCTCCCGCCCCATACACCCCAATCCCGCCATCGTTTCTTCGATGGAACCAGTTTTAATGATTTTATTATATTTTTTATATACGGCTTCGCGTTCGTTTCTTTCTTTTAAAATGTTATCGATTTTTTGTAAACGAAACGCGTTTACGTTTAACTCTTGTACATTATCGGAAGTATCTGTATCCATATACATAGACGATAAATCTGGATAAGCTCTAGTTGTTTCCGTAGAGACGCTCATTATTTCTATTAAAAATAAAAGATTAAAATTTTGTATTAACCCTGCGGGGCACGACTGTGTGGAAAAACCTCCACACAAAAATGAATATTCATGATTTTTTTACCTTCCACATGATCCCAAGTCACCTCCAGTTAGATACTCCTTCATTACCATTGGTTGAAAGACATGTTAGGTTTGCACTAGGTTTGGAAAGTACATTCACCCTTTATTTGACCTGGGAATGCTTGAAAATGCAAAAATACTTGGAATTTTTTAAATTTTTATATCGTAACAGATTCCATCGTTTAAAGCACCGAAAAAATTTACTTGTAAATAGACTTTGATATCATTTCTATATTTTAGAATGTAGCATAATACACATTCTAAATAACGCGGTTCATTTGAAAAAGAAAAGTTATCTCCTTCAGGGAAATTAATACGATTAGTAAAATTTTCAAAACTGGGAAATTTTTCACTTTTCACTATAGAATAAGAATTATTTTCACCCATATTCATTTTAGCATTATAATGAATAAAATTCTAAATGATCAATTAGAAAATTTATTTGATCGTGAAACCAATATATTTCTAAGTTAAAATCACCGAAAGAAGTAGTAAAATCTATATTTCGTGAAACTTGACTCGTGTAAATGTGTCCAGTTTCTTCATAAATAGATGAATTGAATAATTGTTTTGGAAAATCGCTATCGCTCTTACAACTAGGACCGTAAATACTCGCCATATTTATATATAATCATTTAAAAAATTTATTGCATCAACGGTAAACTTTAAATTTTTATATCGTAACAGATTTTAGTGTTTAAAGCGCCGAAAAAGCTCGCTCGTATAAAAACTTTTTTATCATCTCGCATTTTGTAACACATTTCGTATTCTAAATGTTGCGATTGATCGGTAAAAATCAATTTATTATCTCGAGCTGGAGAAGGAATGTGATATACGTTGGCTTCAAAATTATGCGTTGCTGAATGTGCAATTAAACCATCGTTTTTCATAAATTTTATAAAAATTGAAGAGTACGTTGGTGGATTGTCAAACATAAAAAAATGTAGTTTTAATCTACCGTACCATCCTAGTATAGGCCTAATGCTAAATTTTTCGCTTAAATTGATTCACGGTATCGTTTGTAAAATTTCATCTCTATCAATATATCCATGATGTTCATAAATATACGGATTATTAACATTATCTCGCAGTTGTTGTTGTAAAACGTTGCTAACGACGTCGCTTCTTCGACGAGGACCTTAAATACTCGCCATTTAACCCTTTCGATCCCACGGGCTCTAAAAAGAGCCTTTGTTGTGATACGCTTCGATCCTGTGGGCTCTAAAAGGTGCCGGGAATCGGCATGCCCTTGACTACCACGGCTCCATAATTCACCGCCTGAAAATGCTTGAGTGGTTTTTTGGTTGGCGCCCTCTATTGACGGGAATGCAGTTTACTCAAGTTTTATGAAAAGAATGAACATGTCACTTTAGCTTTGCGGTTTCCCGGTGCTAGCGTCCCTGCGTCCAGAACGCGAACGGTCAGTTTTTAGTTGCAATCATGATGGAAACGGGCATAAATGATGGCATTTTGGCCGAGATTTTGGCAGACAGTGGCTCAGAATCAGATGACGAAGTAACGGATGACGACAGCACATTATCTATACTTCCAGCGGAATTCGTTCAAGAGGTAGGTATGCCTAAATCACAGTAAAAATGAATAACTAACATCTCTAACGTTACTCTTTGGGCCCAATGCAAATTAATGTAATTTACTTATTGTTATGTCCTAGGCTATAGCGTAAATATTGGATGCATTTTTTTTTATATGCTCAAGGGGGTTGTTGGAGTTGAGGAATGTAAATTTTGAAAATGGATCCCTTGACTGACCAAATCCCCACCCCCTGGACTGGGTCAAAAAAGTCATGCACAAATTACTCGAGTGAAAATGTACAATTTTTAGTAGTTTGTTGGGGTAATAGGCCTATTTGTGTTCATTGAAACAGCAAGTTGAAGTATAGATATAGCATAGAAATTTTAGCATATCCACTCATAGCCAGTCGTGCTATTTAGCGTCAACAAGCTGAAAATGCACCTTAGTCTCAAGCTTCAAAAATATAGCCCTCGTATTCGAAAGGCCCTTTATAAGTCATATAAACAAAGAAGTTGGGGGAAATTCACTTTCACAATCCCACATTAAAACGACAATTTATCGGCAACCATTTTTGGGAGAGTGGATGGAAGCCGCCATATTTCTTTTCTCAGTACAATCTTTTTTTGTGCATGACCCCTGTGGCCTGTGCACATGCAGCAAAGTAGCATTGAGATATTGTACGATAAATGTAAGACCGAGATTAATCCTCATTTGCCTTGTTTTTCTGTTGCAGCCTACCTACCAAGGTGATAGCCGGCCGAGATCAAGGAGGACGACAGGAAAGTTAGATTTGATCCGGTTGGGAACGACGAGACCATTACGACTGTGGGACTGTGCAGTTCACTGGAAAATTCTGGCCCCACTGGCGACTTTACACACTGTCGGCAGTGGAGATCTTCAGCTGTATTTTTGTCAACCGGTGTGGAATATGCTCGTCGACGAGACGAATCGCTATGCGCAGCAAACAATAGACTTAAATCATGATCAACAATTCTCCTGGCACCCAACCGCATTCCAGAAATGATGGCATTTGTGGCACTTCTCATTGCTATGGGCATAAACAAATCCTCTCAATACAAGATGTACTGGTCGACATCTGAAATTACTTCACATCCCATTCTATCCGTCGATCATGTCCCCCGTAATCGGTTCAGTTCAATTTTCTTCGGTTCCTTCCACATCTCAAATAACCAAATTCCTCGTATAGGCTTGCCGAAACGGGACAAACTTCTTCCAAAGTTCGGCCCTTGATAGAAGTCCTCGTCCCGAAGTTTCTCAACCTGTATAACCCTCAGCAGAATCTGTCTCCAGACGAGAGTATGTTGAAATTCAAGGACGCTTAAGTTTTGTTCAGTACATGCCTAAAAACCTATCAAACGTATTAAAGCCTTCCCTGAACGGAGTCCAAAACAGGATACACGTGTGCTTGGAAACTGTACAGGAGCCGACGACACCCAAACTGTTTATGATGCAGACGTAGATTCCAAGTCATCAGACTGCCATCCACCAAACCCAACAGTTGCAGGAAAAGTCGTCATTGATCTGGTCCATGGACTTGAGAATAAGGGACACGTAATATATTGTGATAATTACTATACTAGCCCAGCTCTTGTAGCTAAACTTGCTAAACTAGATTCGGATGTTGTGGAACTGTTCGTTACACTACACAGGAATACCCCAGGCCGCAAACCCCCAAAAAAACCATAAAATGAAGAAAGGAGATGACCCATTTTTTGGGTGAAAGGTAGGCAATTGTGTATAGTTTGGCAAGACCAAAAATCTGTAACACTTTAACTAATGTAGGCAACACTGATTTGTCCAAAAGTAAATTGGGTGTAATAAGAGCACAAGTGGATTTTGTGATGTTATGAAGCCCAATTGTATTGAAGATTACAACAAAAAAATGGGTGGAACTGATCTTGCCGACCAATGTTTTCAGTACTACAATCATACACACAGAAGCTTGAAATGGTGGAAAGAGTTTTTTTTCCATATGCTGAATATCTGTATTGTCAATAGCAGAGTAATATTCACCAGCATAGCAGGACAAAAATGTCAGTAACCTTGATTTTCGTATAGGGATTGTACAGGGCTTGCTGTTAGGTTGGGGGAAAACGTAACGCAACAAGTCAGTTGAGATACCATATTCCTACTGTTGACAGGGCAACAGCACTATCCTGGCAAAACCCCCAACGGAAAGAAACGCGACTGCATTGTTTGCAGTAACCAGAAAATTAGGCAGGCGAAAACAAACAACGATGATCTGTAAACAATGTACACAACCTATGTGCATAGTTCCTTGCTTTGAGAAATACCACATCACTTGATTGTAAATCTATACTATTGTTTTCACTTCCCGTTCAATGTTGGGAAAGGTCGGACAAGCCGCAGATTACAGTCCAAACCAACATTGAATTGGGGGTTAGGGTGGTGGTGTGTGAGCATGGATTGTGATGTATTTACACTGAATACAAGTAAATGGTTCATTTCCAAGTAGAAAACCAAAAAAAATCCCCCAAAATCTCATCCAAGTTATTGTTTTTCACATGGAAAAAAAATCTTATACCTGTACCGTATTTGCATGAAATATCACCCATTTGTATTACTTTACTTTAGTGTAAATACTGATCCAAATATTTAATTGTTTTGCTTTTACACTTAAAAAATCTGCAGATTACAGTCCAAACCAACATTGAATTGGGGGGTGGGGAGTTAGCATGGATTGTGATGTATTTACACTGAATACAAGTAAATAGTTCATTTCCAAGT
>CM055819.1:51528252-51548449 GCA_029582265.1 Zoroaster sp. YZ-2022
GAGTATTATCTATTCTACTACCAAAAGACGTCTCTGCTTGTTCATCTTCTCGTAATCTTTCTCTTTCTCTTTTTCTTTCTTCTTGTTGTTGTTGTTGTTCTAGCGATAAATCATCTTGTCGTTGTTGTTCTTGTTGATCGTAGTTATCATCTAAACGTTCCATCTCCATCCCACCTTCCGCCATTTTACAATTACTTTTTATCTTTTTAAAAATAATTTATAACTCACGTAACCCGCTACCGTCATACCTAAGATAATGAATAACAATTTTCCGGTTTGATTTTCACTAGGAACGTAATAATCTTCTAGTTTAGGTTCGTCGTATAAATCTTCCGGTAAATTAAATTGACTTCCGGTGACGATATAATATTCGTTTAGCGCTTCGTCGATGTCGTTAAATGTTTTTGTAGCGTTCGATTCTTTTAAAAGTTTTTCGTTTATTAAATCTAAATAGTTCGAACGCTCTCTCGAGAATTTGTCTCTAGCTTTAGTAAATCGTTCCATCTCTAAATTATGTGTCTCCATTTCTTCTTTGCTCCCACTCAAAAGAGAAGCTATCATATTTCCTCCCGAAAAAGCTCCCGCGTTTACTACCGCACCAAAAATCGTCATCGCTATCGACGCCAATGCCATTTTTATAATGTACTAGGTTGTACTAGGTAACTTGACTATAGGTCGTACTATGTAACTTGACTAGGTAGTACTAGGTTGTACTAGGTAACTTGACTAGGTCGTACTATGTAACTTGACTAGGTAGTACTAGGTTGTACTAGGTAACTTGACTAGGTCGTACTATGTAACTTGACTAGGTAGTACTAGGTAACTTGACTAGGTCGTACTAGGTAACTTGAAAAAAATTATATAATTTACAGATAAATATGATTATCGAATGTATGGTTGGATTTTGTTTAATAACAAACTGTTTGATTCTCGGTGGGGTTGGATTTTTGGTTTATAAATATTCACGTGTTGAAAAAGAAATTATAAAACCGTTAACAACGACGAAACAAATTTTAAATAAAATAATGAAAGAAGTTGAGAAAATTTTATACGAGGAGCGAAACGTATCCTAAAACATTTATTGATAAATTGTTTTGTTGTTCTATTTGCTTGATTTGATCTAAATTTAAACTATCGATATATTGCGAATATTTAGACGTTCTATTTTTATTTTGTTTTATGGGATAAAGTGCGACTAAAATCACCCACATCAAACATTTGTTGTCGTATTTGTTTTTGACGTTAATGCATGCTTCTTTGTTTTTTATTTTTGAGTCCAACTCTATATAAGAGCTACCTCGAAAAGGTTGATAACTCACCATTTTAAGATCCAATGAAACAATACGATCTATAATATATAATCCATCCAGAACCTTTCTCCGTATAATTTTCTATTTTATCTTTTATTATTTCATAAGCGTGTAATAATTTATCTTCAATCTCACTAGGATCGAGTATTATAGAATATGTGTGATTAAAAGGAAAATTTCCTTTTTCGATCCCACCACCTATTTTATCTTTATAAAAATCAACCCTCATAGTTATAATAAACTTTATGCTTTGAAATTCTTGCAAGCCTGAATTAAATTTTTCTGTTATATTTGGTTTGACTGCATTCAAAAATACAATTTCATCTAGCTCCGTGCTGTGACCATGAGGTACGGTTATTCTTTTGATGATGTATGTACTCCTTCTAATGTTTATTCCATTATTGATGTATCCAGATTGTAAAACATCAAATTTCAACTCTTCTTCTTCTTCTACTCCGTACGCTCTTTTAATCGACTTAATGTAGTCTTTTTTTAAATACTCTCCTCTTCTTCTTATTCCACTACCGCGTGGTGGTAAAACAATATTTTTTCTTCTAATAATTTCTTTTAGCTGACCTAAACTTAATTTATTAAACGATATCTTTTTAAAAAGATTTCTGTAACTTTTTACTGCGATATACCATGACCGTTTATTTATTTTATTTGTTCTATCATCTCGCAATAAATTTAATCTTTTATTGCCACCAAATTTTTTTAATTCCGCTAATGTCCATTTCGATAAATATTTCGTCGTCATCTTTCTCTCTTTTACTATTTATCTACATAATCTTTTTCGTTTTTCAATTTTTATCGACTAAAACAATATCTTTTTTTTCTGATTCTAAAATCTAATAAAAAAATACAATCAAACCTCAACAACCTTTTTTTTTTACATCAACATCTCCCTACTACCACACACACACACACACACACACACACACACACACACACCCTCACGCACATTGATTTGTGGGGTATTCCTTTGTTCGTTCTATTATCCCTTTTCTATATAATTCTCACTGTGGGGTACAAGATTTTCTATAGTTACCTTGTGGGGTCCAATTGTTCTATTGTGTTTTGGACCCCACAACGAATGGTGTGTACGTTCACCCTCACGCACAATGATTTTTGGGGTATACATATGTTCGTTCTATTATCCCTTTTCCTTATAATTCTCCTGTGGGGTACAAGATTTTCTATAGTTACCTTGTGGGGTCCAATTGTTCTATTGTGTTTTGGACCCCACAACGAATGGTGTGTACGTTCACACACACACACACACAAATTCTTTTCAACAAACACCTCGATGACGTCGTCAAAAAAATCGATGACGTCATCAGATTTTCAACCCAAAAAAATCTTTAAAAAACATTTTTTTAATAAAGTGATGCCGTCGCCCCAATTTACCATCTACTGCAATATCTTTCCCTTAGATAGATCACTGTTAAAAATAACAAGTTTTGGTTTTATGAGTATTAACTACAAGACTCCACCTGTTGCAATAGCTCTAAAATCTTTTAAGCAACAGTTGTAAGCCTTCTTGTGTATCAGATACTATTAACATATCATCAGCATACAATAAAGAATTGATTTTGTGTGTGCAGTTCTACACCAAGCGCAGTCTCTAGATCATTCAAAAACAGAGAGAAAGGGATTGAACTTAACACTGCACCCTGTTGAACGCCTATTTATTAATTAAACAAGCAAAAGAATTCGTTACACCATACGTTAACTTAACACAAATATTTACCGATCTGTACATACTCTATAGAATAATGTGAATTGTACATATGAGACCATTGGACCATGATGAAGGAACTTGCTCTGCATTCCAGATAAAATTTAATATTTTAGTAATGGGGTTGGCACAAATGAGAACTAGCTGATGAATCATCTCTGTCCTTATTCCATCTATGCCAGGCTGTTTGTTTAATTTCATAGTTTTATTAGCTTTGTTTTACCTCAATCTCTGTAACTGGGCAATCGAGTACCTCCAAACTGACAGTACCTATATTTTACATGGTCTCAGAATTTTTAACAGAAGAATAAAACTCTATAAAAAAAAATCAAACTATAGTCAAAGGGTTTATTAAATTGGAGACATACTTATGCCAGTCATCAGGATTAATCTCATCTGTTTCATTGTTTTGAACATTCTGTCATTAGTTAAGTTCCTGAGCTTTTCCAAAATAACTTATTGTCTTTGCAAGCGGTTTCAAGATTGATATTTTCACCTTTTTAAAATGTCGTTTTTTTGCCCTAATAGTATGTTTATAGCGTTTCTTTTGTTTACAGAATAAACGTTGGAGATTTACAAGTGATCTGCAATTGTTTTCTTAGTTGCGCACAATCAGTGTCTAACCATGGGCATTTTTTCTTCTGATATCGATGTATTTGCAGCTTTATAGATAGAGCCTAATATCAATAAATCTACTTAAAACATATTCGACACTGCTGTTGTCTATATTTTTTCGTTAAAGGTGGTCAATTTTCCTTGAATAATTGGAGAGTCATATTCGGTATTCAGTCATATTGTAGACCATTTATAATGTGGAACATCCGAATCTGGCAATTCCAGCATCTTTTTGTTGACAGTTTTGGACTTACTACTAAGCATGATTGGCCGCTCCTTTCATGGTTTCGATGAGCAAACTACCCCGGTACTGCTTGTGTGTTTTTAAAACCCGCCATAATGATGACTTTAATATTACATTTAACAGCCATATCTTGAGGTGTTAAGACAAGGCCATCTCTGATCACGTGTTTCAGTACCACCAGGCCACAGGGTTAGCATAGTTGCTACCATTGAGTTTCATTATAACATCCACATTTTTAAAAGATTTAATTAGATCTCTATGAAAACTGGGTATTTTTGCCCCAATCAGTTTGGGATTGTTAAAGACAAACCAAGCAAGATTTTGATCATTAGTCGCTTTTGGATCCAAATATCAAACAAATATTTCCATTTGCTTTAGACTTTGGTATATTTTTGCAGCCAGTTTAATTTTAGTGCCTCTATTGTGCATGTGATGTTGATTAATTCTGTTCCCTCTAATTATGGAGGGCCCTTACAGTAGTGTCTCTCTTGATTTTGTCTAGTTTTGATAAATAAAATTGCAGGATAACTTTATCCATTTCCTTATAGTCAAGTCATTTGACAAGAAACTACCGAACCACAATAGTGGCTAAATTGCCACCGATATGGCTATGTACTCCCACCGCTTTTCCTTTCATAATCAAAGACCTTTCTTTCCATCTATTCAAAATATTCTCCATTCTGTTTATTCTCTCTGCCCATCAGTTGTCTTCCGGCTTGATCTCATTTCCAAAATATATGCCAAAATATAGGCTAGTGTCAATTTTGTAATTGTTTTCTATTTTTACATGCTCCCAACCATAAGCGTTGGGTTTTATTGAAGATTTTTGAACCGGATCCTTCGCTGTACGTGTACACAGTTTTCTAACGTAGTGAACTGTTTGTTGTCGGTAAGCCCCCCCCCCCCAAAAAAAAATTGTATCTATGACAGACCGAATCAATTTGCGCAAACGTTTGGAGAGAACTTTGGATATGATTTTTATAATCAACATTGGGAATACTGATTTTCCAATTTTATAAGTCACTTTTAGCCTTTGTTCTTAAATAATAGTCTGACAAGGGCCCCACGGTTCATAAAGTTTGGTAACCTACTCTTCATGTTACAATGGTCTTCCAAATCAAGTCATTCTTGATAAGAAACGAGAAGGTCAAATAAACCATCCAGTCTTTTAGTTGGTATCGGAGTGTTTCTTAAACTAGAATAAAATCATTACCACCCAAGTCTTTTAGTTACTTTGTGGTAAAATGTGTATCCTGGTTTATTCTCTACATATCTCCATGTATCAATTAGTTCATTTTACTGAATCATATTAGGCCTACAAAGAATTTTTTTACTTTGATTGTATAAAGTTGTTGAATCTACCTGACAGTTAATATCACCACAATATAATGCAATATGATAAGCCTATACGTATCTTAAAGGGAATTCCCAAATTCCATTAAAATTGCTCCACAAAGCAGCACCATTTGGCGCATACAATGAGACAAAGTTAACAGTGATAACAAACGGCCCAAACATATATGGCTGAATACAAAAAAGTTTGGTCAAGTTATTACAAATTAAATAGAAAAAATAATTGTGAATATATTCAGGGACCGTTCCCCTTCCCCTATTTTCAGGGTAATGTCTCCTGGGCATACAGTAAATATCGGTTTGATTGCGCGTCTTTTTTGTATTATTTTGTTCCCTCCCGTACGGTACATTTAAAGCCATCTCGAAAGACATAAATGATCACTGTTTAAAAGCAATTCCTAGATAAGGTTGATGATGTTATACAAAAATCCCTTGAAATATTTCCCCTGAAGTATCAGGTGATATCGTTTAAATAAATTACGTGGAATAATTTCAGAAATTAAAGATATATCGCCCGTGTTTGGCTAAGACGACCCATAAAATAGAATTTATATAGCGAACGAATTCTGGAAGATAATATTGTAATAGGAGATAATATTGTAATATAAACAAAAAAAAATATGAAATTCGGATGTCAGAAAATGTAAATAAAAGCGATATTAATTAAAGTGATATTTCAAACGCGCTTAATTCTGGTTGACAACCGTGCTGGTCAATTATCATATATGCCTCAACCGATCATGCCTCAACCAAACTCGCAAAGTGGGGCAGCAGATTAGTTCTTAATATAAATACAACACTTTCGTATCCATCTGTTTGCTGCCGTCGTTATATACATCAATCTCCAATTACAACAAGAGTATATTCACAAAGGTTTCACTTAAACAAAACAATAATGACCTACATTTCCAAAAACACATGTTTGAAATAAGAACATTTAATACCTTGTAAATGATCCTCAGTGTGAGTGCAGCCGGGTGTATCCCTGTTTCTATTAAGTAAGTCTTAGTGCTTCTATTACCGACACCATGATGAGAAAGTTTCAGCTTATTTAATTTTAGTCTCGTAAAAATATGGATTCTAATATTCCAACGTGGATTTTTCGTCTTATGATATTGAAAATTCAGTTAGGATATGATTTAAAAATTTTACGAAAATAATAACACGATGAGACAAAGATTTCGAGGGATAAGTGATACCATTATCACATTTATGTTTTATTTAAAGCTGTGACCAATGATGGTTTTGATTTTGTTCTTTGTTTTTGGTGTAGGCCTAAGATAACAATACTTCTTGCTTTAACAATGCTTGATTGAGAAGACACATTTTTAATTCAGTTACCTGAAATTGCATTAGTATGACCCATTCTTATTAAATATGATGTTTTATTATTTGTTTAATCCATGGTGAATATGGTTTCAATATGTTCCTCTTCTAGAAACAATCATAAACAATTATCCCATGTAACATAGGTATAGATCTCATAAAAAACATAATTTTATTTTACTAATGTTTATTTTTCTCTCAAGATTGACAATGATCAACAAAACATTCCAAATTCCCGCAAACTTTTGGCCTATATTGTAATATCGAACAATTGAAAATGATCATAGTTTTACATGAAAGCTATAATTGGTGTCAAGTTGATAGTATCAAACATCACTTGAAATATTTATATCAGAGGTGCTGTCATTTGAGTAAAATTAGTAAACCAATTTCCTAACTGAAATGATGTCCCACGGGACATCTCTACTTAGAAGTGAGGGTTGGGGGGTATGCAGGCAGTGTTGGGTACAAGGACCAGCCAAGGGAGCGCACCCTGGGGTCGCAAAGCCTTACCACGTTTTTAGATATCATATTTGGGGGAAAACAATTGCGAGTTGGTAATTTGTTTTCTTGCAGTAAAAATAATAATAAATAAAAATAATAATTATACAAAATTAAAATAATTCAGACCGAACTGGGGAGGGGGGAGTGGGCGTTATGCGCCTTCTTCATCCAACCATACGCCACCAAGGGCGGATCGAGAACCAACAATTTCTAGAGGCCAAATGCTGGATCGGGCAATTCACAGCGGGGGCCGGGCCCACTTAAGGGCCCCGGCGGAAATGATTTGGGCTCATTCTGATGCAATACGAGCATTTTCAGGACCAAGTTTGTGAACTTTCTGACTAATGATGCAGATGTGAATTTACAAACCGACGACGATTGTGTGGGCTTTGGAAAAAAGTTTTTTGGGTTCATAGCCCCTTGGCCCTTTGGATCCTCCCTTGTCGGCCACTCTGCATGTGTTAGCCTCTTTGTGAGGGACCGCTTCACGGACATCGAAAATTGTTAGATCAGTAGTACGTTCTGAGTTCTTTGTGACTACTTATTTTACGTTTTATTGGCAGGTGTTGTTACAAAAACTGTATAGCATAATTCTCATGATTCAGGGTATAAGGTCTACAATTACTGAAATACTTCCCCCTCTAAAAAGTTGGGAATACATGCCCCTCAATTAGCCTCAAATCAAAAACGGTCGACGCTAATGAACGGGTAAATGGGGTGGACGATTATTGTTCCAGTGTCCCAAAAAATCTATCAAAGATTGTATATTCGCCTGCCTTACATCATTCAGGGTCACGGAAATTGTTCGATTCTGGATGCTCTTTGGTGTGTTCTGAACGCTTTATGATTTTGTTTTGGAAAAACGGTAGCCTACTCCTCAGTAGTCAAGATATGCTAACATTTTCAGTTATTTGTATTAATTAAGGTGTGTGGTACATTTGATATACTGTATCAAACACTATATAATTTGTTTTTACCAGTTATTTTAGAGTCTGTTTAATAATAACCAGTAACTATTGTAATGTCATTCACCATTCAATGCTTCTAGCATCATCTACATCATTTGTATACATTAAACATGTATCATTCGTGATAAAAAAAAATGAAATGAACTCAAAGGATTTACAAATGTATATGAATTTTAATCAATAATGGACAAAAAATAGAACATTGAGGAATTCCACAAGATATTTCAATATGTCATGAACTGTTGGAATTAAATGACAAACATGAATTTAGAATAATTGATGGTGTAATCCCATTCAGTGACAGTGACACTTCACCTCTGTTGACTTGTTAAATTAGATTGTATTTTTAGTACAAAATGATGATCTATTTCTGATTATTCCGGTATAGATTGTCGGTGTGACAAAAATGAGTGTAGGAATAATTCATCTTAGTTTAAGGTACCGTAACTTGACCAATTGGTCAAAGAGGTGGAGTTGGTTAAAAGAGATCTATGGGTAGGACGCAGATTTTTCTCTTGTTGGTACTCTTTAACTAAACTTTGAAGATAAATAAGGGCTATACCATGGATGCATTGATATTTGAGAACTAAAACCTAAACATCTATTCTTAAAATCTATCCTATATCGGCAACCAGTGCAAATCATGCAGGATAAGTGTTATGGATTCACGTGTTATTAATTTAACTTGTATTATGTTTTGGTGTATTTTATGTTTGGTTTTATATTTCTGTAAAGCGCCTTCAGCGTCAAATTTTTTACGGATTTTGGCGCTACATAAGACTTTATTATTGATGATACGCTGTGTTGTGGCAAATATAGCTTTACTACATTTCATGGTCACATCGTGCCGACAGTATAACAAAAGCCTGCTTACTAAAAGGCGGCACGGTGTTTATTACACGCTGAAGTTTACTCGAATAATAGTCAAGAAATCGCGCCTTATTGTTGGTTAGCTTCCTGCGCCGTCAAATATTAATCAAATCGCTTAATATCTGGTTTGGCATGTTTACCTGAATTTTGCATCAACATTGTTGGCTTCTTTTCATTCTTCGTGAAATGGAAACTACCAAGGCCTAATGCATCAGCATCATATTGTTCATTATTTTTGGTGTCATATTTGCATTTAAATGGTTTACATATACATACATATGCTCTGTCTGTTGGTGTTGGTTTGTCCTTTTGGTTTTTATTTGTTGTTGTTGTTGTTGTTGTTGTGGTTTGGTTTTGCGGTGGTTTGTGTCTTGACTATCTGCTTTATGTTTGTTGTTGTTGTTGAATGTTTGGTGTAATGGTCTGTTTGTTCATGTACTGTTTGTTTACTTGTTTAAAGTACTATTTGTATTGGTGTTTTTCATTGATGGTGTTTTTGAATGTAAATCTGTGATGAATTTGTGTCCTACTGTACATGGTTGTCTTCATTTCATTTCTTCATTTCATTTTAATATTTAAACTAAAACCTTATTTGTAAAAATACCAGCAGTTTATTTTCACATAACTGAATTTATTAAATTAACGGAACGTATCTATTTTTATATTGTAAGTGGAATGTTTTTATTTTGGATATTTTTATGTTAAATTTGACTCAATTTAGCCCAAGGCTACAAGTTCAAATTGTTTCAAGCAACCAACCAACCAACCAACCAACCAACCAACCAACCAACCAACCAACCAACCAATGTATTAATTTAGCGGAAAGAGAGGGGGCCGGGGGAAACACACACAAATGATCGTTTACTAGCAAAATAAAGTGCTGTGAAAAGAGAAACATGTTAAATACGGACTTTTCTTGGATTTCCCCCACACTCACCGATTCTGGTTCCGCCCCTCGTTGACCCCTTTGTTCCCCACTGCACAGTGTTTTCAAGTTTCAGTGAACAAAATTAAGGATGATTTATATTGAACAAAAAGAAATTTGCTGTTGTATAATAATGACTGCCTCTCTAAGCCAACGCATCAATTAGTATCACAGGTACTTCATGTACACTGCATGTACATAAGGATTGGCCTGGTATATAGGGATGAAGGAGAGGATCGCGGAGAAACAGAGGCAGTGACGTAAATAGGGTCCAATTTTCAGGAGGGCACTAGGGGGTGCACCACTTTTTTCTAGGGGGACATGTCAATACTTGAATCCTGCAGTCTCAAATAGGGACTTTTTTTTCAAAATTCGGGGGGGGGGGGGGCACGGACCTCAGCTGAGGGGGGCCCGGGCCCCCCGTACCCCCCATAGTTACGCCACTGAACAGAGGCGGTCAAGAGTGGCTTAAAATGGGAGGCTAAACAAATGGGCATATTGTCAAACAAATGGGGCTAATATGAGAACGTATGGTACATGCACATAAGCAGGGGAACACGTTTCCTTTAACCCCCTAGATCCTTCAATGTGGGAGGATCTAGTGTATAGAACTCAACAACATGACAGTCGTTCATTACAGTAGGGTAGCCGGTTAGGGGGGAAGAATGCCGCCACCAAAGGGGATGTGGGGTTGTGACACCCTCCTATAGAACTCAACGACATGACAGTAGTTCATTACAGTAGGGTAGCCGGTTAGGGGGGCAGAATGCCGCCACCAAAAGGGATGTGGGGTTGTGACACCCTCCTATAGAACTCAACAATATGACAGTAGTTCATTACAGTAGGGTAGCCGGTTAGGGGGGCAGAATGCCGCCACCAAAGGAGATGTGGGGTTGTGACACCCTCCTATAGAACTCAACAACATGACAGTAGTTTATTACAGTAGGGTAGCCGGTTGGGGGGAAGAATGCCGCCACCAAAGGGGATGTGGGGTTGTGACACCCTCCTATAGAACTCAACGACATGACAGTAGTTCATTACAGTAGGGTAGCCGGTTAGGGGGGCAGAATGTCGCCACCAAAGGGGATGTGGGGTTGTGACACCCTCCTATAGAACTCAACGACATGAAATTAGTTTATTACAGTAGGGTAGCCGGTTAGGGGGGAAAATGCCGCCACCAAAGGGGATGTGGGGTTGTGACACCCTCCTATAGAACTCAACAACATGACAGTAGTTCATTACGGTAGGGAGCCGGTTGACACCCTCCTATATCGAGTTTCAGTCAGCAAATCGTGCTTCAGTTGGCAAAATCCTTAATTCCTCGTAATGAATATAACAATATAAATTGCATTTACGCTCATTTCTCTTTAACACAACGTAATAAGCTTAAACCTTCACATGTGGGTTATTAACTGTATAACTTGGTTCGTAAGAGAGTATTCAATCAAACCCGTATAGAAACAGTTTTGCCAACATTACCAATGTATGTACCTTCCCTTTAAAGGTACACATTCACACAGCCTTCATAATGATTCAAACGAATGTTGTTTTAGGGATGTTTTACATTAATCAGAGTTTAAACGGTTTTGGGAAAATAAACGTCTCCTATTATAGGTTGTCCCGGTCAATTTCGACAAATAAGCGGCTATTTTCACTTTTTCCTCTCCAGTTGTTACTGTGTTTCGAATTAACAATTCAAGCATTCAATTTCATTTTCAGGTTTGCGAATGCATGTTGCATTATATTCAATTTAGCATTTTCGCCATCCAATTTAGCAGAGTCGGTTATACTGGAGATTTTCACTAAAATGTTCCTTTCATTTTTGTATAACGGCAATCAATTTCGCAAAATGAGAATTTTAAAAAAGAGAGAGAAAAAAAAAAGAAAAAAAAATGCAACAAAGAATACAACAGAATACGTTTCATATATTTCTTTAATTCAAACTATATTTGCATTCAATTTCGCGTGAAACAGAATGACGCGGTGTTTAAATTTGCTGCTTATTTGCCGAAACTGACCGGGAAAACCTATATTATAATTATATATTTGTACATGCCATTTTGGTCTTACTCGTGTTTTACTTGTCCTGTCTTCAGTGTTTGTACTGTCCTGTTTATTTGTATCATGAAAAAGTTTTGTCTGTCCAACAGCTGTGCTTCCCTTATCTGCTACATGTTGCCATTATTGACATAAATAACTTATTGCAGCCCATATAAGTTATCTCGAAAAATCTATAGGCCTATATTATCTATAAGTTATCTTGAAAAAAATATGATCACAGTTGCAGTAATTTTTAAAAATCGAGGGGGAGGGGAACCGGGGAATGCGGGGGGGGGGGGGATGCGGGGAGATGGGGGCACGGCAGTGGGTCCGGGTCCTGCTTAAGGGCCCCGACCATTTTAATTTGTTTTTTAATTTATTGTTTATTGTAGGCGCTCTCTGATGCAATGAGCGTTTGAAGAACACGCTGAAGTTCACCCGAATAGTCAAGAAATAGCGCCTATATTGGCGGTTAGCTTCCTGTGTTATCAAATATTAATCAAATCGCTTAATATCTGGCTGTGCATGTTTACCTGAATTTTCATTTTTGCATCCATACTGTTGGCTTGTATTCATTCTTCGTGAATTGGAAACTGCCAATTAGGCCTCACGCATCATCACCATAAGGGTCCTAATAGATGGTTAATTCAATGAATTATTATCCCATCAAAATCGATATCACTTGGTACTGATGCTTATTTTTAATTAAAGGCCTGTAGCGTTATGCGAAAACGTATTGTGCTCAATGTATACAGTTAACATGGGAAGAACTGTTCATAATTGTGGAATTCACCCCCACTTTCATCTCACACTCTGTATCTCTCTCATTTTCCCCTCTGTGCATTGACTTTCAAGTGGTGTGAGCTCATGACCCATGTCATCTTCTGCGATTTTTAAAAGGTATTATGAAGGTACCCCACGCCTTTATTGGGCGCAATTTGGCACCCACGGGCATCGATCGCTACTTGGAATTGGATGATTTCTTGTGGGGGTGAGGGGATGGTAGTATACTAGTTCCAATTACTGACCCTTCCCTTCTATTGCAACCGTACCCCACAAACCCAAACTAGATAAAACTATGTTGATTAGTTGAAGAACAAAATAATAATACTATAGATATTGAGTGTTTCTTGGAGCACAGTGTTCCGGTTATCTTCTGGTTCAATTAAATGATCGTTAGTGACACCACAGTCAGAGTTTCGAAAAGGTCTGACATCTTTTAATATAACAATAACAATTTCATCTTCAACAGAACTTTAAGTTGTGCTTAAGAATATGTAATATAATAATAATAATAACTAGACTTAAGTGTTTGTCATATGACAAACACATAGGTGTTCGGATTTTGTCAGGGTAGTGATGATGACGTCAGAATGTTTTTGTAAATATTTTTGACAATTAACAATCTGTACAATGGTGCAAAAACTGTGAATTTACCTGTTGTGGTTGTTGAGATATGATTTTTTTAAATATTAAAATTTGACTTCCGGTTTGGACAGGAAGTAAGGTCAAATTGGGGTCATCTTTGTGTAAACATGTTTCGATAATTAACAATCTATACAATGGCGCAAAAAATGTCAATTTACCTCTTGTGGTTGTTGAGATAGGATTTTTTTAAATATTAAAATTTGACTTCCGGTTTGGACAGGAAGTAAGGTCAAATTGGGGTCATCCTTTTGTAAATATTTTTTGACAATTAACAATCTGTACAATGGTACAAAAATTGTGAATTTACCTCTTGTGGTTGTTGAGATATGAATTTTTTAAATATTAAATTTTTACTTCCGGTTTGGACAGGAAGTAAGGTCAAATTGGGGTCATCTTTCTGTAAATATTTTTTGACAATTAACGATCTGTACAATGGTACAAAAATTGTGAATTTACCTCTTGTGGTTGTTGAGATATGATTTTTTTAAATATTAAACTTTGACTTCCGGTTTGGACAGGAAGTAAGGTCAAATTGGGGTCACCGTTTTATAAATATTTTTTGACAATTAACGATCTGTACAATAGTACAAAATTTTTAAATTTACCTCTTGTGGTTGTTGAGATATGATTTTTTTAAATATTAAACTTTGACTTCCGGTTTGGACAGGAAGTAAGGTCAAATTGGGGTCATCTTTTTGTAAATATTTTTTGACAATTAACGATCTGTACAATGGTACAACAATTTTGAATTTACCCCTTGTGGTTGTTGAGATATGATTTTTTTTAAATATTAAACTTTGACTTCCGGTTTGGATAGGAAGTAAGGTCAAATTGGGGTCACCTTTATGTAAATATTTTTCGACAATTAACAATCTATACAATGGTGCAAAAAATGTCAATTTACCTCTTGTGGTGGTTGAGATATGATTTTTTTAAATATTAAACTTTGACTTCCGGTTTGGACAGGAAGTAAGGTCAAATTGGGTCACCTTTGTGTAAATATTTTTGGACAATTAACAATCTGTACAATGGTGCAAAAACTCTGAATTTACCTCTTGTGGTTGTTGAGATATGATTTTTTAAATGTTAAACTTTGACTTCCGGTTTGGACAGGGAGTAAGGTCAAATTGGGTTCATGTTTTTGTAAATATTTTTCGACAATTAACAATCTATACAATGGTGCAAAAAATTTCAATTTACCTGTTGTGGTTGTTTTTATATGATTTTTTTAAATATTAAACTTTGACTTCCGGTTTGGACAGGAAGTAAGGTCAAATTGGGGTCACTCACAACTCGTGTTTCATCTACTTGTTAAGTTCTAAGTATATGCCAAGTTTGAAGTTCATGTGAAGTTTGCAAGTATGTGTTTTTTTGTAGACAGTCTATCCGGAGAAGAAGAAGAAGGAGAAGAAAAGAAAAAAACCGAACAAAAACTAGATATAAGTTTTTGTCACAACAAAAACAAGGTGTTCGGTTGAAGTTAAAATGGTTACGTCATCAATTCGAAGTGTTGGAGAAGTGAAATGTTAACGTCTGTTGAAGTTCTCGCGAGAAGTTTATTTGAATACAATACAATATTGAATTTAGAAATTATTTTAATATTAAACTTTGACTTCCGGTTTGGACAGGAAGTAAAGGTCAAATTGGGGTCATGTTTTTGTAAATACTTTTGACAATTAACAATCTGTACAATAGGTAAAACTTGTAGCTTTGCATGGTGAGGATGATAAGTAAGACTAATTGCGGTGACACCATGTGGAATCTCAATTGAGTAGTAATTAGTTCTGAAAAGAACTGGGGGTACAACTCGACGTTTCGATCAGTATGCTCTGATCGTCCTCAGGAGAATGCCGGACTCTGGAAAATGCTGCTGCTTAAGTAGGCTGCTGGAGGATCATCCCATGAATGGATGCTGGAGGATTAGTTCGTTGAGGCGCGCAGGCGGGAAACTGTGAGACTATGAGACTAGGATCCTAGGGGTTGGGGAGAGGAGTGTGTGCTCACTGAACTGAATCAGTTGTTAACAAGCACAGGGGAAGGAGGGTGGTTGACTTAGGATATAGGGGATCCCTCAGTCTGGGGTGGGTTATGGACTTTGGATATAGAAGATCCTTCAGTCTGTAGTATAGGTCGCCAAATGTCGCTGATGAAGAAACCGATGTCCTGTGGCACAGTGTCGTGTTTGACGATCTCGATGGCCTCTGATGCGTCTGGGGTGCCATGCGTCGATGGGTGTGATGAGTTGGGCTGCCTGCCAGTCGATTTGGTGGTCCTTGATGTGCGAGTGCTTGACGATGGCGGACTTCTCGAAATCTCCTCTGCGGCCGTGTGCTCGGTGTTCCTTCAATCTGATGGGGAGGTTGCGTTTCGTTTCGCCGATGTACACCTTACCGCACTCACAGGGGATCCGGTAGACTCCCGCTCTGTTGTTTGGGTCCGGACCAAATTCATGATTTGCTACTAACATGTGTCTCTTCAAGTTGTTTTCAGTTTCAGGGCAAGTTCTACGAGCAGACAGCTGGGACCTCCATGGGATCTCCTTTATCCCCGGTCCTTGCTGATATTTTCATGGAAGAGTTTGAAAACTCTTCCCTCAACACCGCCGACCTCCAACCCAAGCTGTGGCTCCGATACGTGGATGACACCTTTGTGGTTTGGCCACACGGCAGAGACACACTCCAGGATTTTCTACAACATCTAAACCAGCAACACCCGAGCATCAAGTTCACCATGGAAACGGAAGAAGATGACAAGATCGCGTTCCTTGATGTTGGCATTTCCAGAAACCCAGACGGCTCCCTACACCACAACGTCTACAGAAAGCCCACGCACACAGATCGGTACCTGAACCAGCGCTCCTTCCATCATCCAAGCATCAAGTCATCGGTCAACCGTACGCTCGTACAACGCGCCTACAACATTTGTGACAAGGACAGCCTTCCCAAGGAACTACAGCACATCCGAACTACCCTCAAACGCAACGGTTACAATCACAACAAGATCAGCACAGCGAAGCCGGTTCCAAACTCCAAAAGCAAGGTAAGTGATCTAACCCTCTCTGCTTGTCTCCCCATCTAGGTTCGACGTCTCACAAACTACAACGCATCCTCCGACAAGCAGGCATCGATGTGTTCCACTCCAGCCCCAGCAAACTCCAAGGACTTCTACATACCCACAAGGACAAACCGGACCCAAACAACAGAGCGGGAGTCTACCGGATCCCCTGTGAGTGCGGTAAGGTGTACATCGGCGAAACGAAACGCAACCTCCCATCAGATTGAAGGAACACCGAGCACACGGCCGCAGAGGAGATTTCGAGAAGTCCGCCATCGTCAAGCACTCGCACATCAAGGACCACCAAATCGACTGGCAGGCAGCCCAACTCATCACACCCATCGACGCATGGCACCCCAGACGCATCAGAGAGGCCATCGAGATCGTCAAACACGACACTGTGCCACAGGACATCGGTTTCTTCATCAGCGACATTTGGCGACCTATACTACAGACTGAAGGATCTTCTATATCCAAAGTCCATAACCCACCCCAGACTGAGGGATCCCGTATATCCTAAGTCAACCACCCTCCTTCCCCTGTGCTTGTTAACAACTGATTCAGTTCAGTGAGCACACACTCCTCTCCCCCAACCCCTAGGATCCTAGTCTCATAGTCTCACAGTTTCCCGCCTGCGCGCCTCAACGAACTAATCCTCCAGCATCCATTCATGGGATGATCCTCCAGCAGCCTACTTAAGCAGCAGCATTTTCCAGAGTCCGGCATTCTCCTGAGGACGATCAGAGCATACTGATCGAAACGTCGAGTTGTACCCCCAGTTCTTTTCAGAACTAATTACTACTCAATTGAGATTCCACATGGTGTCACCGCAATTAGTCTTACTTATCTGTACAATGGTGCAAAAACTGTGAATTTACCTCTTGTGGTTGTTGAGATATGATTTTTTTAATATTAAATTTTGACTTCCGGTTTGGACAGGAAGTAAGGTCAAATTAGGGTCACCTTTGTGTAAATATTTTTCGACAATTAACGATCTGTACAATGGTGCAAAAATGTCAATTTACCTCTTGTGGTTGTTGAGATATGATTTTTTTTAATATTAAACTTTGACTTCCGGTTTGGACAGGAAGTAAGGTCAAATTGGGGTCACCTTTGTGTAAATATTTTTCGACAATTAACAATCTGTATAATGGTACAAAAATTGTGAATTTACCTCTTGTGGTTGTTGAGATATAATTTTTTAAATATTAAACTTTGACTTCCGGTTTGGACAGGAAGTAAGGTCAAATTGGGGTCACATTTTTGTAAATATTTTTTGACAATTAACGATCTGTACAATGGTACAAAAATTGTGAATTTACCTCTTGTGGTTGTTGAGATATGATTTTTTTAAATGTTAAACTTTGACTTCCGGTTTGGACAGGAAGTAAGGTCAAATTGGGGTCATGTTTTTGTAAATATTTTTCGACAATTAACAATCTATACAATAGTGCAAAAAATGTCCATTTACCTGTTGTGGTTGTTGAGATATGATTTTTTTAAATATTAAACTTTGACTTCCGGTTTGGACAGGAAGTAAGGTCAAATTGGGGTCATGTTTTTGTAAATATTTTTCGACAATTAACAATCTATACAATAGTGCAAAAAATGTCCATTTACCTGTTGTGGTTGTTGAGATATGATTTTTTTAAATATTAAACTTTGACTTCCGGTTTGGACAGGAAGTAAGGTCAAATCGGGGTCACTCACAACTCGAGTTTCATCTACTTGTTAAGTTCTAAGTACAAGTTTCAAGTTCATGTGAAGTTTGCAAGTATGTGTTTGTTACCGGACAGTTATTGGGAAGAAGAAGAAGAAGAAGAAGTAAAAAAAAAACAAAAAAAAACGAACAAAAACAAGAGGTGTTCGCGCTGTAGCTCGAATCCCTAAAAAACAAAAACAATAGGTGTTTCGGGTACATACCCGAACACCTAACAATAGGTGTTTCGGGTACATACCCGAACACCTAATAACAGAGCATTTATAAGGCGCACAGTATCTGGAGACCCATTCATGTTTGGACCGGAAGTAAAGGGTATAAAGGTCACATCAACTAGATATTTCAATGTTATTACGATCTTAAAAACAATTATGAAATTATCTTTTTAGGTTCACATTATGTTTTTTTGGTAATATATTAATGATTTGCATGTAATTACAAATTCTCGCAACCGTAACTTCCTTTTTTGAGATAGCAAACATTCACTTTCCCCTGCCGACGTCACCAAATATATTTTGGAAAAGGGCTGACCTCACTTATTCTAACAACCTAACAATGACTTTGAAATATCTTAATGCTTTCGGCAAAATAAATTAATTTGAACTTTCTACACTCATTGGCCATAAGTATTGCAACATCCCCAAAGTTCAGTTTGGAGAACTGTGTTACAATAATTTATTTTATTTTATTTACACTACTTAAGACTTCTTGAAAGTGCCTGTGTTTTGAAGTCAATGTTCTTTTTTATTGTTCTTGCTCGGAAATTATGTAATACACGATCGATGAAATCGGATTAAATGATCATCTCACCTGTTACTTGTAAAGTGCTATTTTGAGCATGTTGTAATACTTTTGGCCAGTGAGTGAACCAGAAGTAGTAGTATATGTAAATGGGGCTTCTGGAACACTAGTTGATTTTTAATAAAAATGACTTTTTGTAAACTATAAATATTGGTTTGGTTGTTGATGACGTCATGAAAGGTTGGTGCAGTAGCCCATTTTAATGAGAAAATGACTTTTTGTAAACTATAAATATTGGTTTGGTTGTTGATGACGTCATGAAAGGGTATATGTAAGATTGGGGTCAAAGGTCAAGAGGTCAAGAGTTGTTAAAATATTTCACTTAAAAAATTGAAATAATAAAATAATATTATGTAGATGAATAGTAAAGATGACGACTAAATATTTATCGAAAACGATTATTCCGTGCGAATGGCTTTTAGTTGGCAAAACAGAAAAGTGTTGTAGACTAAGTGTGTGTGGTGATGTATTTTGCCCACTTCATGTGTGGCGTATTCGACACGGTCAAAGTATACCAGTTGCGTGTAGAAGATGTAAAAATGGCACAAAAACACCGATAAATGTATGTACGAAATGCGGTAATGTATTAAAAATAAATTATTTAAAACGCGTTGAAGGGAAAGCTAGACGATATTATAATTTAGTGATGATGGAGTTGGTTGAAAAGACAAGCGCTGGTTTATAGTGACTATAATTAAAAATTAGCGGCTAAAAATTATAATTATACGGCGGAGGTCGCGTATCCTCGTTAAATCTGGATTTATTTACACTAAAGTTTATTTTAAATTCATAAGTTTTTCTATAAGATCTTTTTTTTGTTTATCTAAATTAAGATTTGTATCGACATTGTCATTTTTAGGTGCGGGCAGAGCCGCTGTACGGATATTTTCTTTCATTTGAGAAAATTTATCTCGTTCTTCGCAGATGAGTAAAAATTCTTCTTGGGTAATGACACCGTCTTCGATCGCTTTTGAAACGTGGTTTTCGATCGTGTTGAGTTTAGAGGAAGCTAAATTTTTTATTTCGTTGTGTTTTTTAGCTTTTTTAGATAATTTATTTTTGGCGTATCTGATCCCAAACGCTGCGCCACCCAACGCTAAAGCTAAACCTTCTAAAACGTATCCGATCGGTGATGCTATAACGGTGGCGATACTGGCAATTCCAATGGCTCCTGCTCCCATACAGCCCAATTCTGCTATCGTTTCTACTATACTACACGTGTTAATGATTTTATTATATTTTGTATACGTTTTCTCGCGTTCATTTTTCTGTTTTAAAATTTCTTTTTGAATATCGTCGAT
>CM055819.1:51548949-51565234 GCA_029582265.1 Zoroaster sp. YZ-2022
ATCGTAATTATTAAGTTTTTTTTCCCAGAATTCTTTGGTTTTTTAAAAAATTAGATTTTAAATTTTTCCGCCCAACGGAAAAAAAACCTTTGATAAATTCCCATTTGGGACATTGGGGAAAAATCAAGGCCCATAACAATCGAAAAATTTAAAAATCGAACCGGAACCCTTTTTTCGTATGTACGTAGTAGTTTTCCCAGATGGGGAAACCAAACCCCTGCTCAAAAATCTTTTTCCCAAACCCCGGGTAGTGGGGGGGCTTTTTAAAAAAACTAGCATTTAAAAAAAACGATTTTTTTAAACCCTTCTGGGGAAAGTGGGCTTTTTGAAAAAGAAAACCCATTTTTAAGCATAAATATTTTTCACTTTTTTAAATATTTTTTTAATTATTTTTCAAAAATTTGATTACAAACGATAAATTTTTTTATCAAATGGGGTGGTTTTTTGATCCCAAACTGAAGAATAAAAAGGATGATAAAATACAAACAACCGAAAAAAGTATTAGATAAAAAAATTTTTAAAATAAAAAAAAGTACGAAAAATAAACCCCCCAAAAGTTTTTCAAACATAACAATCCCGTTTGTAACAAAAACCCGCGCGAAATATTAGATAAATAAAAATTTTTAAACGAAAAAATTAAAAATCAAACAAGACTACAAATACGATTTTTTTTTTAAAATGAAGGGTTATGTGTTTAAAATTTTAAAAGATTAATCCCCAACCCATTTTAAGGTAGATAAACGGGGTTTTTTATGGGGGATGGTTTATAAAAAGAAAAAGAAAAAGATCTTGAAAAAAAAAACAAAAAAATAATGTTGTAAATTTTAATAGGGAGTTTTACAACTTTATTAAATCTTATTAGTGATTTGAAATGTTCCCGGTCAGGTCGTTTACAACAACTGTGATTTTATATTTTGAATGTTAAAAAAACTTCCCCGCCAACAATTGATTATAATCTGGAAAACTATTCAGCGTTATCGCAAATCAAGTCAAATTTGCTTGAAAATCGTTTTTTGCCGGTTTAAGCCCCATTACATCGACTCGTATTACAATTCAACTTAAACGAAAAAATAAAGAAACTTTTTTGGGGAATTAAAACAATTATAAACATTGTACAAAAAATTAAATTGCATCCCGTTGTCGGCGGTGGTTATTAATGCCCCTTCTTGCGAAGCGGGTTTTATACCTTTTTGTAGAAATTTTTTTACACCGTTTTTTTTAAACTCAAAGTTTTTATAAAATTTTTTTCTTCTTTTAGATCGACAGTTTTATTTTTTTTTCTAGGGGTTTGGTTTTAACCATGGGATTTTTTTTTTTTTTTAAATATTTATCCCTCTTCGTATATGGGCAAATTCTTCGAAATAACGTTGTTTTTGGTGCTTTACTAACGGGGTTTTCGATCGTGTTGAGTTTACTCATTAAAAAATTACATCGTTTTTTTGCTTTTATAAAATTTTTTTTCCCGGTAAAAAGAAAAAAGTGGACCCCCAAACGGCTAAACCTTCAAAAGAATCAAGGGACATAGCCGTATACTTTTCGATGGATCCTCTGTTTACAACCTATTTCTGGATAATTTCGCGATGAAGGTTTATGATTTTATTATTTTTTTTATCGTGGCTTCACGCTCTTTTTCGATTCATTCTTTTTAAATTTGTCGTTTTTTAATCGAAATGTTTTAGAATCATTCTCGGTGGTTTGGAAAAAAAGTACTTCGTCGATTCTATATTGGCTCATTTTTGTTTTTTTAAATGAAAAGATTTTAATTTTTTTAATTTAAAAAAATGTTCTGGTTTCTAAATATTCCTTTCTAAAGATAAAATATTTATTTTTTTTTAATTTCACATCAAAATTTTGAATTGTAGCAACAAATTCAAGTTTTTTCTTTAAAAAAAATTTCAAATTTTTCCCACGTTTTTCTTGCCCTTGTAATATTATATTCCTGAAAAAGAATATGAACTATTTTCCCCCAAAAATTTTTTAATATGAACGAAACAGACAACCCACCCCCAATTACAAAACCCCTACTAAATTTTTGCCAAACCAAACCAAATTCTAAATTCAAAAAAAGAAAATAGGGATCGAGTTCCCCAGGTTTAAAACCCCTTTCCAGGGGTGGAAAGATGGGTTTATAACCTTTTAGCGATACTCTCCCGACGGTCCAAAACCGCCATATTTAAAAAAATTATTTAATTTGAGGGGAACCTTTTTTAATATTAAAAAGTTTTTTGATTTGGAGCCGAAAAAACCGTCGACAAAAATTTTTTCTAACGTTTCTTTTTTAAAACACTTTTGTTTTTTAAAATTTAAATTTTATAATTAAAAAAGAAACTTTTCATCTCGTTGCGGAAAGGAAATAAAAATTTTGGGAGCGTAATCCGCGTCGTCGAATGCTGAAAAAACTATCATTTTTAATAAACTGTGAAAATACTACAGTCCAACGTTAAACATGAAAAAGGTTGTTTGAAAATATCTGCCATCCGGTAAATCAATTTTTTCAAAAAACACTCGCGAAAATTTCATCTCTTTTTGATATCCGTGATGTTCGAAAATTTCCCCTTCGTCGATGCTCCGTCCTACCTCGTTCAGAACTGTTATACGACGGCCCTAAATCCCCCTATTTATATAATTTAAAATTTAAAAAATTGGGGAAATGATTATGTTTTCTCACTTTCTTCTAACTCAAAAACTCAACTCTTTAAAAAAGTTCCGCCCAATTTTTTGATTTTATTTGCATGTACATCCCGAAACGCGTTTGAAAAAAAACTTTTAAAATTGTGCATTTTCCCGTTGAAATAATTATCGGTCGTAAATTTTGATCCTAAATGAAAAAATTTAAAAGTTGCATCCAATTTTGACGTTTTCCCCCCGGTTGGGAACGCTATGCCAAAATTGCTAACAGATAAAATTTAACCCTTTTTGAAATATTTGTTTTCCCCGGGATTTATCGTTTCTAGACGTTATCCGGCCATTTTTCGTTATAACCCGAAAATTTTCTTAATTTAAAAGGCCCGCCTCGTTTTTTCCTCCTTTCCGATTCCCCCAGTCAATTGTTTTTTTTTTTTACGCACTTGTAATACCCACCCAAATTTTTTGCTGTGAAAAAATAACCCGGAAGAAATTTGTTTCCCCCTTTTTTTTTGGGGGTTTTTTTTTTTAAAAAAAAAAAAACCGTTTTAATCTAAATTTTTACGTTTTGGCCCCCCGTTTTAAAGGGGTTTTTTTAAACATTTAACATAAAAACAAGAACAGTTTTTTTAACGTTTTTTAATAATGTTTCAACAACTCGCGCCCGGTTAAAAGCGGACGTTGTCGACGATTGGCATTCTAACCCTCAAATTTTATAAAAATAAATAAATTTTGGACGTCTGCGCCCGACGAGGTGGGCGTGTTGTTTTTTTCATTTGATGATTGTTTTTTTTAGATTTCCGCTTTATAAAATTAATTTTGCTCAAAAAATGGTTCCTGCATTTTTTAAAAATTTTTTACGACCCCCAATAATAGCGGAGCGCGTAAAAAAAAAAGTTTTCCCTTTTCAAGCCTCTTTGGGAAACAACGGTCGAAAACAAAGGGTTGGGAAACCCCCATTTTACGTAACGGTTCGCCCCCGGAAACAACTTGATGGGTTTGAACGTTATTTCTGGGGACCGATTACGATTTTACAAAACCGCAAAAAGGGTTTGGAGATCTTTCGACCATGATCTTCATTTCACAATCTTCAACGGGCTCGTTTTAAAAAATTTATTATCTTTAGGGTTAGCTAAAGGTTTACGATCCAACAAAAACGACCGTTAAAAACAGTTTACCGATAGGGGGCCGCGCGGAAAAAGCCCAGGGGGTACAGGTTTAGACCGAATTTATAAAAAAACCCAAACGAAATTATTCCCCGGGGTTTTAAAACGATTCAACGATATAAAAGGCCAATTCAAAACGTTGGGAGAAAATTTTCGATCCCCTGGATATGAATTTAAAAAGGTACTTTCCCCGGGATACAACAATAATCTAAATCGCGACGGGAAATTTATTTTTTGGTTTCAAATTGATAAAATTTCAACGCCCACCGTTGCCCCTTTTTTCCCTTTTTACAAACCAACTACCAAAAATTTAAAACGTAGAAGGAAAATAAGGATTTTTTTGGCGCACGCGCAAATTTTAAAGCGTTTAAAAAAGCTTTTAAAAGTACCCAAGAAAAAAATTTTTAATAATTTTTGCGAAACCGGTGGGGTATGTTTAAAAAAGGGGCTAAAAATCGCATTTTCGAAACCCAAAATTAACGCCCAAGCGGTTAAACCAGCCATAAATTTCTCCCTAACGCTACTTTACTATATTTAAACCCTTTAAAACCCCATAATAGCCGGAAAAGCGGCAAAAACTGCCCCATTTTGATAATAACTGATTTTGTAATGTTTTTTTCCCACTCGCTACCCCCGCTCGGTTAGGGGGGGGAGTGGGTGGGGGGTGGGGGGGTGGGTGGGGGGTGGTGGGGGGGTGGGGGGTGGAGTGGGTGGGTGGGTGGGGGGGGGAGGGGGAAAACTAAACCAAACTTACCAGGATTCAATAAAAAAAGCAATAGTTGAAACCTTTAAATATCTAGCAATCGTTCCCCTTCTTCAAAAAATTTTTAACTGCTCCCAACAATTTTAATTTATTATCCTAAAACGTTTCTTCTATTCTGCATTGACTATTACTACCAACATAAAATTTTTATATTTGTTCTTTGATCATGACATTTCGTCTACTAATTTCTTTCTCGTTCAAAATTTTTATTTTTTTTCATCCCCCAATTTGTTGGTTCGTTTTTTAATATCCTTTTTTTTCCCTAGAAAATCAGCTTCTTTTTAATTTTTGTCCCCCGGTATTTTTCAAAGATCGTTTAACCTACATTTTAAATATTTAATTTTTTTGAGTCGTTGTTTAAAAAATCCTAATAAGATCCTCGAGCTCATTATTTGTTTTTTCGTAGAAAAAGTCAAAAAATCTTTTTTAGATTGTCTTTTTTAAAATTTCTAGTGTTTTATTAAAAATCTTCTTGTGGGAAGTTTGGAACTTTGACTTTTTTTTTCTGCCCATGGGTTTTCTAGTTTTTTTTAAAGTTTCACTCCTTTTTCTTATCTCTTTCGATATTTTGGTTATGTATGGGAGCCCTTTTTTAACAATTGTTCTCTCATGAATTTTCCTGCTATAGGTTTTATCCCCCACCGGCTATTAATTTAACAAAGCTTCTGGTGTTTTTTAAATCGTTAACCTTACTTTCCTCGATCCCCCGTATAAAAATACCACTTTTGTTCGGAATTTTCCCAAACTTTTTTTTTTTTCCCAACCCTTTTTTTTTATTTCCCAAAAAATTCATCAACTCGAATACTTTGGATGATGTAAAACCCCATAAAAAATCGGGCGATCTTTTCTAATGCCTATACTTTTTCGTTCTGCGTAAAAGTTTATTGTAATATTGTTAATTCAAATTCAAGTTCGCAATCTTCACCAAATTTTGCAAATGGATCCACCTAAATAATCGCCCCCCTTCCGCCATTTAAAATTTACTTTACATTTTTTTATTTAAACAATCAACCGAACCAACCGCGCTCATCCCCTGTGCTAAAATACAATCTCCCCTTTTTGATCTTCGCTGGCGTAAAAATTTTAATTTGGTTTGGCGAAAAACGAGATAAATTCCCTCTTCAAAACTGGAATATTCTTACCTTGTTAATTTTTTAAAACGCTTGCGCTCATTTTTTTTGTTTTTTTTCATTTAAATAATCTAATTTTTTAAACCCTTTTTTAAATTATCTCTGTTTTAAAGCTTTCAACAAAATCGTGTTTTTGCGTTCCCCAATGCGTCTTTGCTCGCAAAATTAAAAAAAAACTAAAAGGAACCAAAAAAATAAGGCCATTTTTTCCCGGTTTTGTTTTTTTTTTTTTTTCAAAAAATATATTGCGGAGGCTAATTTACAGAAGAAAAAGAACCCTGGGGTGAAAAAGGTGCAAAAAGTCGTCTTAAAAACAACCAAATAAACAAAAATAAATTTGAGGGTTTTTCCCCATTTGGGAATCAACGCACTTAAATTTTAAAACGCGATTACTTTCAACATTGAACTCGTTAGCTCGGATGATGAAAAGAACGTTGGTACAAAATATAGGTGTCATCAAAACAATAATAAAATTTAAAAGGGAAATATTTAGTTTAGACGATGCGGATGTATTCAATTGTTTTAAAGACAAATGGCTGCCCAAAAGATAAACCCAAAAAATTTGCGTACGGAATGAACCAAACTTGACTAAATTGAGAAAGACGCTAGGAAAAGTTTAACCCTAGCGGAAAAAGGAATTCGTCGCAAACGCGAAAAAAGATATTGCATTCCCTGTTTTTGAATTGTTGACCGATCATCCCCCCACTATCAATCCATCGGAGATCGTTGATTAGAACTGTGTTTTAAAAAATTTTAAACGTAAACACCAGAAAACCCAAAAAGTCAAAGGAATTTTTTGAATTTTAAATCTTTCCCCAAGAACCCCTAGAACAAAACCAATACAAATAGAAGATATATTGTTTGATCTTTCGAGACAGAGCGTAACACATTAAAAAAAAAAAAAGATAAAGGGGAATAAAAATTAAAAACCCGGCAAAAGAAAAGGAATTTTGTTTCAAAAACTCAACGTGAAAGAAAAAAATTTTTATAATCCAAAAATAAAAAGTTAGTTTTACCATCGAAGGCGTACCTAATAAACCCACGCCAGGGAATAAAAAAGATATAAAAATGGGAAGAGATTTGAAATATTTCGGTGAGGGTAAAAAAAACCTTCGTTGTACAAGTCAGTTTGGGCCCAACTCAAATTTTTTTAATTATTATCATGATAAATACGGTTTATTTTTAGATTTGAGAACAGTCCCGATAAAAATTTTAACAAAAGGGGGCATACAAAACTTATCCAAAGGGAAATTTTCCTTTCAAATTAAAAAAGAAGTGAGGGGGCTAAAACATGTCCCTTTTTTATCATGGACGCGAAACTAAACAAAAAGAAACTCACGGTTTGAACCCGTCGTTTATTTAAGAAGAGTGGGGAAAGGAGATATATTAAACATCGTCGATTATAATCAACTTTTTAAATTTTTGTTGATAAAAAAAAAGTTACCTAAATATTCGCACTTGCGCCATTTGTGGTCAAAGGGGTTTTGGAAAACTATTTTTTTTAAACTTTTACAAAAAAATTTAAAAACTTTTCGAAAATATCGTTATATTGTGCCCTACCAAAAACAATGACGCGTATTAAAAAAAAAATGGTTTTGGGAACCCGGAGCGATTTTGGATGATCAAAAAAGATTGTCTTAAAAAAGCATAAAAATATAGCGACTAAAAACGAAACGTTGTTTATAATCGATGATTGTAGGTGTTTGCAATAAAAACGACGAAAACAATAAATGTATGATTTAATTGTTTTTGGGGCATTTAAACATAGTTGTTGGATTTACTCAAAAAAAAATACGTTTTAAAAGGATTTTAAAGCAATTTGTTTATTTTATTGTAAAGATAAATTCATTTGAAAATTGTTTCAAAAAACGATGTTTCCAACGGCTGAACTACGAGCAAGCGCGGAGCAAAACAAGTTTTACACCAAAAATTGTTTTTAAAACGGATCAACCTACCAGTTATGAGATACGTGACTAAAGGTCGTTGGGGGGATCGCTCATAGGTCGTTGGGTAATTACTGATAATACGTTATAGGTTGCTCATAGGTCGTTGGGTAATTACTGATAATACGTTATAGGTTGCTCATAGGTCGTTGAGGGGATCGCTCATAGGTCGTTTGGTAATTACTGATAATACGTTGTGAGATGTATAAATTTTTCTATTAACACTTATATTAAATGGAAGAAGTTCAAATTTTTGAAGAAAACCCAAATCCTCTCTCACACAAAGGTTTTTTGCGCAAAACTCAAAAATTCCAGATAAACTCTTTATCTTTGTGCTGGGGAATAGAATTTTTTGGTAAAAGTAAGCAAAAGAATTTTAACAAAGGTACGGATGATGAAAGGGTTTCAAAAGCAATACGAAACAAAAATTGGGGCGTGACATTACAAACTTAGGTAGTGTATTTTAAAATTGACGTTAAACTTTTGGGGCTCGGTTTAAATCGTTGATTTATACGGTTATAGTTTTGAAATTGACAATGGGGGAAAATTTAATTAAAATTAAGGTAGGGCCCCCATCAACTCTAATTTGGCCCTTTAAAAGAAAAAGAACTGTAGATAAAAAAAATGGGGAATGAAAGCAAAAAGACGGGAGACGGTACAACAACCAAAAAATAAAAAAGCACCGATTAAAAGAAAAAAACCCAAAAGGTCGCGGCCCGGGAAAAAATCGAACTCAATAAAAAAAAAAAACGAAATTAAAAAGATTTTCAACAAGGGGAAAAAAAACCCAAAAAATGCTCCCGATACAACGACAAACCCAAAAAACAACAAAACTATATCCATTGCTTTGTTTGTTGGGGGTTTAGGGGCTTTCTACTTTTTTAAGGGGCAAAAAACTGTTTTGAAAAACCAAGTGAAAGTAAACTTGTTGAAATGATTTAAAAAAAGAATTAAAACAAAAAAAAATTTTTTTTGAAATGGAATAAATATATTATTAAATAAAACAATGGACACGAAAAGGGAAACGCAAATGCAGCTTATCACAGGGGGTTATGCTCTTTTATTGTTTTTTACAGCATGTTGGGTGGATTTTAAATGAAACCGCCGATTTTGGAAAATTTGGGTTAAAAAAATTTTAAAAACCCCTACTATTGGGGGGTGTAAGCAAATTTTGGGGTTAAGGGAAAAATTTTCCCAAGTAAAGTTTAAAATTTGAATAAAAAATTTATTAATTTTAAAAAATTAAAATAAATGGGCGCAACGAAAAAGGGTTTTCTAACGTGTTTTTGTCCAAAAATCTTTAAAGGAAGTGCAATAAATAAACTGAAAAAACAAAAAAAAATGTAAAAAAAGTTAGACAGTGGATAAAAAAAACCCGGTGGCAAAATTTTTTTACCCCATCCTAAAATATTTAGACCCTTCATCATACAGCGCGTTTGAAAACCAAATGAAGTTCATCAAGGGGTCTTTTTCCTTTAGGTTATCGGTAAAAAAAACTTAAATATGCGTTTAAAGGTTGTAGATGAGGTAGTAGATTAAAGCTGCAGTACCTTTTGATAAAAACCCCATGATGGTTTTGGAACCCTTTGAAAATTTATAAACAGACCGTTAACCCACGTTTAAAAACGATCCTGAAAAAATTTATAGTGGGGAACTAATAATGAGTAAACATAATGTAAAATTAACAGGTGAGGTTTAATCATAGGCCGGGGATGTGGACGGTTTAAAAAAACGTTTAAGATTATTTTTTTCCATACCTAAAAAAAAAACGAGGCACGTATCCCGGGGAGTAAAAAAGTGGGTTAATTGCCAGGTTTTGAAAGAGTTAAATAAACAACGCTTTATAAATTTAAAACCAAAAAAGCGGAAATTGACGGGAAACAAAACCAGCCCCACCAGTAATCGTAAAAAAAAAAAACCCCCAAAAACAGTTTAATTAGGGATTATACGCACCGGGGGAAGGGGAAAAAAAGAGACGGGGGGACCGATCCTAATAAAAAATTTAGAAAATCTAAAACTTTTTGGGGTGAATCAACCTATATTTAATTTTTTTAGAAGGCCCCCTCGTAGTTTTGTAAAACAAGAATTAAATTTTCCCCAAAAACAATCCCAAAAAATTGAATCAATCATTCAATCGTTATTAAACGGTGACCTGTGATGTCTATTCGTTTTCTAAAATTTTTTTGTCTAAAGGAAAAGTGATATTTTTTTTACTGCTTTTATATAGTCTGTGTTTTCGGGAAAAAAAAACATTGTGGAGTATTTTTTAAAAACTTTTTTATATTTTTGGTTTTAAATTTTTTGATTAAACTTGTTTTTTTTAAATCCTTTAGCTTTTTTTTTTTTTTTCATTCGATAAAAGATGAATACATTTTGGTCTTAAAACACAACTTGATACTGTTTCGCCTCATCTTTCATTTTATAATTTTATTGTTTTTTAGAATGAAAAATGATCTTGTTTAAATTTTAAAATCGTATAAAATTTGTTTTACATAAATCTTTATAACATCCGTTTTTTAGAACAAACTATCCGTGTCTGTGTAATCAACTACAATCGTTTTTTTTAAAAAGATTTTAATAAAAAAGTAATAGAACCTTGGGTATTCCCAAAATATTCCCCAGAAAAGGGGGAGAACGAGGGGTCGGCATGTAAGCCACTAGATCATTATTCCCCCCTTCAGAAATTTGGTTCGCTATGGCCGAATTAAATTGTCTTGTTTTTTTATCGTTTAACCCCAAATTTCGAAGCGATTTTCATTTTCCCTCGTTTTCAAAAAAGTTTTCATCGTTTAAAAAAATCTTTTCAAAAACCTCTTTTCATCTTTTCTTAATTTATTTTAAAACAATGTTTTTTCTCAACGTGATTCGTCAAATTTAAAAATTTTTATTTTTGTTTTCATACCGGTTGTAAAAAAATTGTAAATTCGATTGAAGCACGGTTTTTTTTTCGATAAATTTGAACAAAATTAAAAAAAAGTTTGGGGCCGGCTTTGTTTAAAATCGGGTTTATGTCCTCATCCATTCTTTCGGCCCCCAACGATTCTGGGGCAAAATGGGAATCGGGAATTTTGGATATTCAAACGACTTTTAAAAATATCTTATCGTTTTTTTAAATTTCCTCGAGGGTTTTAAAGATTTTGCGATAACCAAAAACCATTAAAAGGACCATCGCGTATCCGTATAAATTGTTCGCATCTTTCATTTGTAACTCACGGAGATGAAAAACGTCTAAATACGCGTTTTTTTTAGCGTATTTTTACTCCCCTCTTCCTCCTCGGCCTTTTTTTATAAAAAAGTTCACATCCGTAAACAAATCTAAAGTTTGTTTTGAATGTTTAAAAACGTCCCAACTCAATCCCCGGGCGGGGAAAAAAGGGATCTAAACCTTTTTGTCGAAAGCAAAACATCCGCCCAAAAAATATCTGCGCATTCTCGGTAAACTCCTAAATTTTTTAAATCAAACCTGTAAAAAATTCTTTGCGTGCTCGTATTGAGAGGGGGAATGTTTCTGTTTTAAAACCAAAAAAAATTCTATCAAAGGGAAATTTCTTTTTTAAATTTTCAAAACTTTTACGTACTCAAGGATAAATCCCTTGCAAAAGATTAAATTTTTCTAGGAGGGTTTTGAGGTTTGTCGTGATTGGAAAAGAATCGTTTGATTTTCGAGGTTCCAAACCCGAAAATCGGGATTAATACTAAAGAAATATACTTTTCGATATTTTTTCGATGCGTTAAATTTCCTTTGCAGACCGGGAGCTTTAAAAAGATGAAGCACCTCCAAAATTTGAAAAATAAAAACTGGAAAATTTTTAAATTTTCGAACCCCAACAAAGGGAAAAGATTTTTTTTTTTGCGGGTTTTTTAAAAAACCCAAAACCCAGTTCAGTTTTTAAATTTTTTTCTGTTTAAGGTTTTTAAAATTTTTAATTTTTTTTTTTTTTAAATTATTTAAAAAATTTATCTTTTCTATTGGAATAAATTTTTGAAAAACCCCTTTTTTTTTTTTTTGGGGGTTTAATCTTTTTTAAATTAAATTTGGTTTTGGGTCTTTTTTTTATTTTGGTTTTATATTTTTTTAAAAAATTTTTTTGGGAACCCCAAATTTTTTAGGGTTTTTTTCTTTTTAAAATTTTGAAAAAATTTTTGATTTTTTTTTGGGATTCACAATAAAATTAATTTATCTTTTGAATCAAAAAAATTTTTCCTAATTTTGTAATTTTTTTAGTAAGTTTTTTTTTAAAAAAAACGTTTATGCATATTGTTTTTTTTTTCTTAAAACTTAATTTGATTAATGGTGTTGGGGAAATTTATTAAAAATTAAAAACCATCATCTTTGGGTTTACAGTTCTATCAACATGATCGGGCCCGGAAACGTAGGGGGCAAAATCGCAAACAAGTCATGTTGTTTTAACGTTGATGCCCTTTTTTTTTTTTAATATTCCCTAGCTCGAAAAACTACCTCCTATTAATGGTTGATTTTAGAGTTCTGATATTCATATCTCATGTTCTAACATCCACACCCCTCGGGATTTTTTCAAAAGCAATTTGAAAAAAAACAACTTAAAAATATCAATGTCGTTTTTAAAATTTTTAAAAAATTTGGTTTTTTTTTAAAAATTTTTTCTGTTGAGCTTAATTTTTTTTAAGTTTTAATTTTATATCAAAACTTTCGATTAAATTCCTGAAGTCTTTTTCCCAACTTTTAATCTTTTTACCGCTTGAGAAAAAAAGTTTTAAATTTTTCCTTTTCTGTTTCAACGGAACAATCTTTTCGTTCACGTTTACCAAGTCGTTTTTTAAATTTCAACTCGTTTCTTTACCGTAAAACCTTTTGGGGTACGTAATCTGTTTTAATCAACTGCGCGTTTACCGGGCCGGTAGGAATTTTTACAACATTTATAGTTTTCAATTCAACCATTTTTTGTAAAAGGTTTGGTTTTGATGTTTTAATTTTACAGCTTTAATGTTTTTTTAAACACCCGTTCTGTTTGAAATATAGAATTTGTTTCTCTCTTACAAAATCTTCTAATTTTTCCTTTTTCCATTTTTAAAAAATTTAAAATAAAATATTTTTGAAAATATAAAAGTAAAAAAATTTAAAAAAAATATATTTTTATTTAAAACTTTGAAACTCTTTTTTTAAAAAGCCCTAACCCCAAGGTTTAAAAAAATCTTTTTCAAATTGTTTTCAAAAAGCCCCCCAAAACCCCAAAAATTTGGGAAAATATTTTTAGCAGGTGGTCCGGGTTCCCCCCCCGACAAATACGAGCGGAAAATAAATTCTGTTCCAAAAGTTCGGGGTTTAATTGCGAAAATCGTGTATCACTGGTTCATGAATACATGGACATGACGGGTTTTAATCGGGAACCGTAGAAACAGTGTTTTAAGGTCTTTCACCGTCTTTAAAGGGGCCTCGTGGTAGTGGGCTTTGGGGTTTTAAACAAGAGTTTTACATTTTCGTGATTTATCGTTAAAGTGAAAAGAGGGGGCCTTTTTCTTGATCAACGTAATGCAGGGATGTTTTTAAAGGGAAATTTTTTTGCCCAAAACCTTTTAATTGTGATAGATTGATAGTGATATGATACTACTAGTACACTACTACTACTACTTACCCCCCCTTTTCTATGCCGATAGTACTGTAGTAGTACTAGTATAGGCAGGTAAACCCAAAATCTAAAAGCTTCAATTTTATTTTCGCATGTGCATTCTTTGTGGTTTTTATGAAATAAATTTTTACAAAAAATCCTTAGTTAATTTTTAAAAAAAATATTTGCCTTTTTTTTTATTGCCCCTTTTGTATGGGGTTGGCCCCAAAATTTTTACATTTCAGGAGCCTAATTAGTTTCGCTCGTTATCATTCAAAAAAAAACCATGTTTTCCAAAAAAACAAATTTTAATGAACAATATAAAGATTGTATTTTGAAATATTTTCTTTCTTATTTATATTCAAATTTGTGCATATTAATTAGGACAAATTAACCAATTTCAACATATCCCGATTTTCTTAAAAACTAAAGGCGTTTGAAAAAGTAAAACATTTTTTTTAACCCCCCAAAAATTAAAATTTTAAAACCCCCAAGTCAAAAATAAATTTTTTTTGGGAAAATCCTTTTTGGCTTGGACCCCGGGGTGCCATCTTGGTTTTACAACCAAAAAAGTGTAAAAAATCTTTTGGGCTTTTGGGCCCGGCCTTCTTAAATCTTTTTTTTCAAAAATATGTAACCTTGGATTTTAATTACTTTTATTGAGGGGTTTTCTTTTTTTTCTTCAAAGTTTTGAGATCGTTTGAGGCTCCCCCCCGTTTTGATCGGAAGAGTGGGGTTTTTTCATTTATGCAGACGGCATTCAAAATAATGCCTAACGGGGGAAAGCGCTTCTTGGGGAGCCCCCTTTCAATTCTCACCCACGTCGTTTTATGAATGGGAATTTCGTGCATTGTCCGCGGGGCAGAAGCCTGCGAAACATGACCTGCCTACTACTAGTACATACGTTTCAGTCTATTAATTTTGTTGTCAAAGCATTTTACAAAATTTACAAACAAGAAAAAACGAATGAAACATATTGGATTAGAATGTTTAAATTTAGAAAAGTCCCGAAGAGGTAAAAAAAAGTACTTTAACTTGCAAAGTTTTGCGGGGGATGCATTTCATTGGGGGGTAAAAGGCCGGAAAATTTAAAGTTTCCTATTAATTTTCAAAAACTTAGTCAAGTTAGACAAAAAAAAAATTTCCCAAAACTCATTAAGCCCCATAATTAAATGGTTGCTGACAAACAGGTTTTAAGAAATTTTAAAAATTTTTTTCCCGTTTTGGAAATTTTTTATTATTATTACAACTTTAGTATTTAACATTAAGGGACATGTTTATCATTGGGAGGGTTGATTTGCATTCTTCAATCATCTAGATTTCAAAATAAAATAAAACTAAAACTAAGCTTTAAAATTTCATCAAAAAGGGTTAGTTTTTGACTTTTTGGAATAACGTTTCTATTTTTTGTAATTTTTTTTGATATTCATATTTGTTCATTTGGGTTTGGGGTTGGGAAAATTTTATTTGTAAACATTCGAAACTTTTGTTTTTGTTTCCCGTATATCAACATGTCCTTTAATGTTTTTACTAAGTCCCCAATTTGGCAATTGATCATTTTTGGAAAATTTAAGACAACAAAAAAAAGACTAATTCGGGGCACCATGTGGAATCTCAAGTAATAATAGCAAAAACGACCATCTTATTTTTTATTGATTTTAATTTGGTGATCTTTTTTTTCTTTTCTTACAGTTATTGTGCAGTGCGGAGTGATTTGGTATCAAGTTGCAAGGGAATGTGCAGCCTGCAACTAGAAACATCAACCGAGCTTTTGTTTATAACACATACTGATATAAATGTAAGTGTCTCAATTGATTCACCCAAATGAATCTATGTTGCAATATCAAGCCACGGCAATTGCTGTGAGTGCCATGGGTCATTTTGGGGCCTGGGTGTGTGCTTTCCATGTTTCTAAAATATAAATATAAAGATCGTCCCCTTCTTGAGGCCGCATCCTTTTTAAATTTGTTTTTCAACTAGTGTTTATCCTTCCATTAATAAACTTTGAACAGCTCTTGGAAAAGAAATGGCATCGAACCAGATAACTTCACGGACAAAACGGAGAAAGATCCAAGCTGAAGTCGACCAGCATATAGATTGGATTGTCAGGAGTCTGCATTGTCGCTGGCTGAAGAGGAGACTGGTGAGAGTGCTTGTCTGCTAGCGAAGATAACTCCAACAGTTTTGATGAAGCCACAACACTTGCAGAAACACTGGTATGGTTTTAGCAATTTCGTTTTGAACTATGCTCAAATAATTCCTATGGTTGGCTGAATGTGCTTTTATAATACTGAAATTAGCGGGTTAACGTTCTGGTCCTTGCTCTATGGTTAACGTTATACATAAAACGTTTGGGTATACATTTTGATCATTTCATTATTTAAAACGTGTCTTAGTGACATTCTTTGAACTAGTAGTAGTAGTTTGATAACTTGTCTTGGTGACTATTTAAATTGATGTCTTCTCTTTAGTCTTAGTGACATTCAGTGATAACGTGTCCTTGGTGACAACATAGTGACATTAATATTTAATAACATGTCTTTAGTAACATAATTTAATAACTTGTCTTGGTGACATGTATTGTAACCTGTCTTACTCTTAGTGACATTGTTTAATAACTTATAAATTGGAATTCTGGCAGTGTAATTCATACCATGGCATTGTACTCCAAATGTACACATGCACAACAAGCATGGTTATGAGTTTCGCTCCCCTGTCTGACTGTGTTTTTTCCTGCAGCACACTTCAGCCACTATTATAGCTTTGCATGATGAAGAGGATAAGTAAAGACCGGGAGAATGCCGTATCAGACTGCCACTTTTTCTCATTCAATATAACCAATAATGTACAAATGTAATCTTACCAACCCAGTAAGGTGGAGAATAATGATGGTGGACATATACTTCAAATTATTCAGGATATTTATTTCATGAAAATTTGGGCATTTTTGGTATACAATGACTTCCTCAGTCATGTCAGTCTGATAATCTTGTCAACTCCCCGTGGACCAACAGTCATTGTACATGCGTGGCAACTATAATAGGATCCTTCTATTTTCTGAAGGGAGAATTTT
>CM055819.1:51565734-51588265 GCA_029582265.1 Zoroaster sp. YZ-2022
ATGGCCCCTTATTTTCTTGTTATGCCAGTACGATAGAAACAGCTATTGATGACAACCTTCAACTGATAGGATATGCTGATGATCACTGTGTTTATGTAACATATATCCTTGGTGACAATCATTCCGAGCATAGTATGACATCATCATTGTCATCTACAATGCATGATATTAAACAATGGATGTGTCGCATCCGGCTTAAAATGAACGTGACTCTAAGTCCGAACTCATAGTATTCCGAAGCAAAGCATTGTTACTAAAATGTCATTCTTGATGAAATCATCATTGATGAATGCTCAGTACGCCGATCAGATACTATTAAACTACTCTCGAGTTCAACCAGACCAACACCTCACTCTAAAAAACATATCTCTTCTAAAGCTCGTGTTGGGTTGCATATGGAATGCACAACCTCAAAAAATTACGGCAAATATTTAGACATAACCTCATCTCTCAAAATAGCTAATAGTCTTATATTTTCTCACATGGATTATGCTAATTCACTTTTTGCACACTTGCTCAAATCATCATTATGGCCACTACAACGCATACAGAACCAAACCGGCAAATTATCCTTGCGGATCGAAGTTCTCAAGTTCCACAGATGCTCTCAAGAAACTGCATTCTTCCCAACATGTCCGCGCAGAGTCGAGATCCGTCGTTCTCGTGCGCCGCGTCTTCACCACCTGGCACCCCATATCTTGCGAATTTAATTCGGCTACGTGAAAGCCATTATTCTACATCGCTCTGCCAGGTGACTGTGTATTATATAACCAATTACGAGAAATGCCACATTCCGTGACAGATCTTTCAGTGTCGCTGGGCCCACCTCTTGGAACGATTCGTCGAACAATGTGAAGAACTGCGATACGCTTGAATGCTTCTAAATCAAAACTAAAACCTTCCTGTTTTGCACTGAGCATTTTCTTGAGTAATATGTTTCATATGCTTGTGTGTATTTGTATATTTGTATAATTTGTATTTCTATTCTTTTTGTAAAAGCGCCAGTGAATGCTTTTCAACTGCAGTATTGAGCGCTGTACAAACAATTGTATAAACATAAAACATAAACATTACATTAGGATTAGTGCGGCAAACATCAATGAGTAACAGCTGTGGCCAGTTTCACCGGGCTGTCTGCTGGCAGGGTGGTTTGTTTACTTTGAAAGTTGCTTACCAGGTCAATAGTTCACCCCAGCTTGAATTTTCTTACTACGTTATCAGACACCGTATCAATAGAGAACTTAAGGAAAGTGGCTGAATTTGAGTTTTCTATGACGTAGTAAACAACAATTACTACAAACGGACTGAATAAAATAGCACCACGTTGTACCGCAAGGTATTAAGATAATACAAATGATTAGGGTCTATACAGAGGTTGTCAAGAGTAAGGCAAAAGTTATTAAAAATCACTCATAAATCTTCAAGATATATCAGACAATCTGATTGGAAAAACGTAATCACGTGTGGGTGTATTAGAAGAGCAAAGGCTTTGATCCTCAAGGTCAAGGCTTTGACCAAAAGCCAAGGCTTGACCAAGCCTTAAGGCTAAGGCCAAGGCTTAACTGCTCAAGGCCAAGCGTCAAGGCCCTCTAGCATAAAATTACTACCAATATAAACATGTCACATCATAACGAATCGCTCAAAGCAAGAATAAAAAACTTCACGTACAACATATAAGTTCAGGTCTTCGTGGATGTTCATTTAAATATAACAAAAAGAATACTTGCCTCCATACTGATGCACACATCTAAACCGAGGTATAACAAAAGGGGATCTCACATCCATTGTTTTAACTGATGTTACCTCGTTATTATGTAACATGGAAGTAATTTTATTTTCTGGGCCATCACGGTTAGAAAATATTAAGTCACTCTAAAAACAGACAAGACTATATTCACTCCAGAATTTGTCAAATATCTTGACCAAAATCCACTGAATGGCTTCGAGATTACTTCAGCACCTGTATCAAAAGTTCAGAAAAATCCCAAAATATGGAGAGACATGCCAGTAATGGAATTTCAAACCGGACAAGGCCGCTGAAGACCCGGGTAGCTCACGTCCAATAAGCCTACTGTGCATAATCTACAAAGTGATGGAGAGACCATGGAGGAAGAATTTATACAATCGTATCCAACCCATTGTGGATCCTCAACTTCACCTGAGCAGGTTGTCTTCCGTACAGGACGCTGTACAACAGACCAAGTAACACCTCACAGAAGACATATAGAGGACAACTTCCAAAAATGTCTCAAGAACGGTGCTGTACTGGTCGATCTATCAGCAGCATATGACACGCAGGCGGCATGTTGTCTTGCCCTGAAACTAACAAAATCATACCTGATAAAAACCTAGTAAACCTTTCTCATGACAACGATCAATTGCAGTAGCTTACAATGACGGTTGGCGAAGAAACCAGTAAAATGCTTCCTGAAAACGGGATCCTGCAGGGCTCAGTGCTCGCACCGATTTAATTCAACATTTACACTGCCGACCCAACAACCACTGTCTCAAAAGAAATACATCTACGCAGATGACAAAGTACTCCAACTTGCCAAAAACTTTAACAAGCTTGAAACAACACTGGCACCGATATGGAATCCAAGCCGTTACTTCAAAAACTGAGACCTCGACTTAACATCACCAAAACTGTTTAGCAACCAGACTGGCTAACTAAAATCAGTGTCGTTTGCAACGGCACAACCATCCTGTATGATGATTTCAAGTATCTTGGTGTTGGCCTTTGACAGATCTCAACATACAAAAGGCCATCTCAACACAGCTCGCACAGAAAACCAACGCTCGCAACTGTCTCATTATTAGACAACTAGCAGGCCCTTTTCCTGGGGCGCAGACTACAACGTTCTTCGAATCTCAGCAATAGCTTTAGTATACTTGCCGTGAGTATCAGCACCGGTATGGGCAGGAGCACCCACACCAGCAAGATTGACGCAGTCTCTTAACAACACCACAGGCACCATCTCAGGATGTATCAGATCAACTCCCATTCAATAATTTCCAGTAGTCAGTGGAATTGCTCCTTATGAAGTGAGACGACAGCAGCAATATTCTTTGTTTGCGCGACGTGCCGCTGGTGTGACCCCATCTGCTTCATCAACTGTTGACAAACACTAATAAAAACACCACAACTGCGACCGACATCAAGAAATCCTTTTCCATCATCAAGCCCACAAACCTGCCAGGGAAATTAGCACCGGATCGCACCCAAAGCCCTGGGCACTAAACACGTGGCGGAATATGTGGCAAGAATCAGAACTAGGACGTGGATAATTAACTAACTTCGCCACTGCCATCAAACCGAACAGATTCAAGAACTGGGGCCATGGCCGATTTTGGTATTACAACATGCTCCGCATGGGACCAAGTGACAACGCTAAATGTAACCTGTGGTCATGATGACCAGACTGGAAACATCACATCGTTCATGACCGTATTATTTACAGATGTGATGGAAATTTAACTGAACTTCTGATCGACCAACTGTATTAAACTGGATCCATAACCCAACTTTGTCATGTTAACTTTGTATGAACCATACGATAAATAAATAAATAAAGCAGTCCACAGCACAAATCAGATGATGTTTTATCTACCCATATAACTGGTAATGCAAGTTAAGTATAATTATATCTCCCGGCCCCACAAGTACAAGGTATACAGAAAATTATTATAGCTTTGTTTTGGGGAAAGCAGCAAATACTATCATGGTAACAAAATGTGATGTTAAAAGTGAAAGTGTGTCAACATTGACAAATCTAGGGTGTTTTCCTCCTCCATGGTAAAACATGATTAAATTAGATACTGCAGACTTTGCAGACAGCTGACTCCAAGTTGTATGTTTGTAGAAAAGCAAAAATTTCAAACAAATTTGGCTGTGAAAAATTCAAAATCGATGGGCTTTGAAGAGCAAGGCCCCAGTTGTGTACAAGGCTTTGGTGTCAACGTTCAGCATCAAGGCACCACATCACTGGAATGGACAGCCCCATACAACTCGCACTCCAGCCTTACCAACCCCAGCAGTGAACTCAACCACATCAATCAATCATTGGCATAACTTCAACTCCAAATATTCAATGATGAGTCTAAACTTCAGCCTGTGTTCTTGAACATCATCCATATGTAACAAATCGGATGAATTTTGGTTGACTTTGTATTCAAAAACAATTTTGGATCTTGTTGCCATAACCGAGACATGGTTTAAAAACCTGATGATGACTCTGTTACCCCGGTGAGTGTACTCCTGCTGGCTACCTCTCCATCATATCCCCAGACCAATAAAGACCGGTGGAGGGGTTTGCACTACTCTTTAGGTCCAGTTTATCTGTCGGGGCATGAAAAATGTTAACATTGACCACCCAACATTTGAATCTCTGCATGCTGAGGTAACGTGTAATCCCAGATCTGTTCGCCTTGTTAATATATCTCCTCGACGTAAAAGGAAACAGTTCGAGGACAGCAAAAGAAACGCAAGTTCGAAAACAGCCAAACAGAAGACAAGAGTTTGATTCTATCACTATTTATTTAGGTCAAAGTTCTGTCGCCGAAAGTGACTGTTGAATGTGAAAATCTTGCACGCACTTCCCAAACAGTCACTTTCAGCTCACAAATTTGAAAGCATTTTTCATTAAATGAGTGATTAGGAATCAAAATGGTTTGGTCTTCTGTTTGAAACCCTTTGGACTTATGTTTCTTTTTTGCTGTCCTCGGACTTATGTTTCTTTTGCTGTTCAGTATACGACGACCAGAAAGGGATGTTGATGGTAAACATGTAAACTTCTCCAGTTTTCTGCAGGAATTTTGAAAATTCATTGTCGATTATCTCTTACACCCATCTGACATTTATTTAACCCCGGCGATTTTTAACATTCATATGAACATATTTCAAACAATTATGCAAATTGAAGTTTAAAAGATCTGGGCTCTCTGCTCATGGACTTATACAGGCCACATCACAGCACCCACTTCCAATGTGGTATATGGTCACTGTCTTGACTCATGATAACGCGTGAAAATATTTCACCTCTTATCTCGAATATAACTATTCCCATCCGGCTTATCTGGATCATTATGCAATCATGGTAAATTTGAACCCTTTTAAAAACCTCCCCATACTACCATTTCCCTGTAACCTACCGCCACTAGAAAAAGTAAATATTAAAGATTTATGTCATGATGTTGAATCTCAATCCGGAAAATGTAAACCCGTTGAAGACAGGGAGCTGATTATTTTGTCAGTTCATATTTGAATCACTGTCCGGGTAACATCTTTGGATGATCATGCCCGGGCAAAACTCGAACTGTTAAAACCCACAATCTGAACTCTGTTCAATGATGATATCCGTGCTGTAAGGAAAATCCGCCGTCAACTTGAGTAAAGATGGCGTGACAATGGGAAACTTGAGCACATCGGCAAGTAAATACTGCAACCAACGTGATATTGTAGAAGAACATGATTAACCAGGCAAAATAACTCACAGTACTCATCTCTTGTGGAAGATAACTCTGTGATCAGAAAAACTCTTTAACATTGTTGAAAAGCTGCTTCCATAAACCCAAAGCTCCAGTGCCCATCTACACACACCTGATCAGGGACCCTCGCAAATGCTTTTCAAACTTTTGGTCAATAAAAATTGGAGAATATCTGTTGTTCTTTTTCCTCAGTACCCGCCATTCTATCACACCCAAACACCATCACGCAAAGGATCCACAATGTAGACTGTCCATGTTTGAGCTTCATTAGTGTTACGGAGACATCAAGAAACCCATCATGAAATCGCCTGAAAATCATGTGAATCCTTGATCCAGTGCCAACATCGCTATAATAAACAAAATATTGATGTGTTTGCTAAGTATATCACAATTTTGTAAAATGATCTCTTCCTTCCCGGGTTGTTTCCCTGATAGCCAGAAGGTTGCCTGCTGATGTTAAACCACCCCAAAGAAACCAATTTGGACAAGGAAGTTTTCAAAAATTACCGACCAGAAGCGAATTTAAGTATTCCTTTGGAAAACAATCGAGCGAGTTCTTTCACGATCTCGGATTCTGACCACAAATTGTGCTAAAAACCCGTCGGACACATTTCGTCAGCCTATAAACCATTTCACGGAACGAAAACCGTTTTTCTTCGCGTCAACAATGACATTTTATCTGCTATGGATGAGGGAAAATCACTGCATTATTAGTTTTGTTAGGACTTATGCCGCCTTGCTTTGACACGGTCGATCATAAAATCCTTCTCTCTCCCGCCTCTTCAATATCATTCTTGAATATGACACCCCTGATTGGGGGGTAAGTACTTTTAAATAGGGCCTGCAGATGCCATTGGCCATAACGCCATCTCCGGAGCCTGTTATTCTTGACTATTCTATTCTGTACCCCTCAAGGCTACTTTATGTTTGGCCCATAGTGGTTTACCATTGTTTATACCTTTCCAGTTCGTGATATCATTTTGAAGTATAATTTAAATTACTCATATTACGCTGATGACACGCAGCTTTACATTACTTTAAATCTCTCTCAAGAACCCAAGCTGATTCCCGTGCAGTAATAAAACACTGGAGAAATGTATTCAAGAGATTCGAAGTTGGATGAGACATAAACTTCCTGAATGAAAAACGATGAACAAACAGAATTTGTTCTATTTGGATCACAAATTTCAATTGTTCAAAATTTCTTCCATTTATTAATAATAATAATAATAATGTATAGATTTGCCATATAGCTGCACGTATCATCACCATAACTAGTGGCGCTCAAGCGCGCATTATATTATTATCCCTGCTCATAAGGCCTATAAGGCTTGGCATAAATCATTCCTGATTTAACCATCCAGCTCCCTGGGGAGTATACAGCTCAATTGCTGCCATTTCTAGTGTATAGAGAGCAAACCATCTCTGCCTTCACAGTACAACCATTCTAACCCCTGGGTGGAGAGAGAAGCACTTATGGTTATGTCTTGCTCAAGGACACAGGAAATACGGCTGGGGCCTCGAACTCCACACTCTTGCCGTTGGCAACACCAGAACTTGAGTTCAGTGCGCCAATCGTCGGCCACGACAATCCACTTTTTACGTGCATTATACAACAACACGGGACCTACGCTTTTCGTCCCATCCGAAGGACGAAGCAACGGTTACCATGTAATTTTCACAAGGATACAAGTGTCAACAACGGGGCCCAAACCACACACCCCTGCTGCTGGCAACACCAGAACTTGAGTTCGGTGCGCTAGACCAAGCTCGGGCCACGAGTTTTGGTAACAATTGAAAATCGCAGATAACCTCCCCATCATTACAAGCACGTAATTTTGGGTGTTATATTTGACCCGACAATATGATTTTAAAACCACATATCTGGCAACATTGTTCGTATATCATCATTTCCATATCAGAAATATGAGCCGAATTAAGAAATACTTGAAATACAAGTGTTGCTGAACAAATTATACATGCGTTTGTCAGCCATCACGGCTCGCCGATAACGGGAATGTCTCGCTTTATGGTCTCCCCGCAGAATCAACATATCTTGCCGTCTTCAAAGCACATACAAAGCACAGCAGTCGCTGTGTTGTGACCTTTGTCCAGAAAGTCATGCCATATCACGCCAATCTTGAAAGAACTGCACTGGCTTCCTGTTTCACAGAGAATTGTTTTAAACTTATGCTAATTGTTCACAAATCTTTAACATTGCTCCAACTTATATTTCTGAACTGCTTAAAGTCTACACTCCATCACGCAATTTGCGCTCCAGCAACATGTCACTCCTAAAGGAACCAACTTCAAAACGGAACTGGGGTGATAGGTCGTTTTTGTCGCAGCCCGAGACTCTGGAATCATCTTCCAACCTAAACTCAAATATTGTCATAGTATAACCAGATTTAAGTCGATGCTTAAAACTCATCTTATGTCACAACTCTTCAAAGATGATGTATATTTGTAATTGCATTGTAGGTACATGTATCTCGGTACATAATTTTTTCCCTATGCTATCATTGCATATTGTTTGTATTCATGTTTTTGTTTCCGCCTTGAGCGCCCAGCAGGGTGGATATGTGCGCGCTAAAAATCTTTATTATTATTATTATTTCAAATTGCTTACTGCGGAATTTGTAGCTCACACTGCACAGCTTGTGCTATGTAATGAAATGCCTAGCTCACGTACATCTCTATAGGAAAACTTGTCATTAACATCATCAATTTATAAAATCTGATTGATAATAATAAATACGATATATGATATCCTTGTTCTTACCTTTAAATATATTGAAAGGAGTGTTCAATGTACAATAATGTATGTTTACATGGATTTAGGCACTGCCATTGTAAGTTTCTTTATGTTTATGCGAGAGAATGCTCCGCTATTGTCCTGATTGTCTGCCGTTAAGCTGTTGTTATTGTTTACCTACTTGCAATAGCGTCCCCACAAGTCATATAACACTTCTAAATCATACGACTGCTGTATGCTTCAGCGTTTTTCCAAAGTGATCGATTAAGTATGGAGGGTCTGGTTTGTATAAATCAATGTACAAATACTACTCTTCCAAAAGGGCGCTTGCGGTGCGTTTTAGCATTGATTCCTTGTTAAATTCAGAAATGTCTCAAGGTAATTTAAAGATCCTTTCTCTATGTTTAAAGTAATGGGATCAATGGTTTGAAACATATATAAACCCTTATGTCACATGAATGTTATTGCCACACAAGGCACCCAATAGTTTCCTCAATCTAACAAAAATCAATCATCCAATAGCCGTCTGATACGTCACTCCAACGAAATTGAGGCTTTGACTCAGCTGTGACCCCAAAGGATTAGACTGTCAAGTAGATTGATACAATCGAAAGGCCACTTTGGTAAATAGTCAACTTTATTAGAGTACAAGATTACAATAGGTAACACTTATACCATATACAAAAATATAACTTTAAGTAAATATTACAATCACATGATTTTCATAATGGTGTTTTCTAGCGTTAGCATAACATACGAAACACTAGGATCATCCAAGCTAAGAAATGCCACAGATGGCTAAATCTTCACTATCGTTCTCATTATCAAAGGTCACGTTGTACCATTGCTGTTTCTAACTCTGCAATGCACTTTATTGTTGCAGTTGTCTCTAGTTCTTTGTAGATAGCTGCATTTATTTATTTTATTTATTTTATTTATTTTATTTATTTTATTTATTTTATTTATTTTATTTATTTTATTTATTTTATTTATTTATGATTTGTTGCTCTCTGTACTGGAGAATACACAATTATATTGTCAACACTACAAAAGGATTTTACCTTCTCTGGATGTTACCCCCAGTTTGTACAGGTATTGAATTTTCTATTGTTTTGAACATATGATTATAAGTATTATTATTATATTGTAGATTAACTGTTCTCATCAGTATGTTACTGTACGGATGAAAATAAAACAAACAAACACACAAACAGAAAGTACGCAAAGGTCTATGGTATTTACCAATGGTATACTTTCCCTTTAAAACAGGATCCCGTGCTTTTCGTTTCCAAATAATGTCTGTGATGATAATATTAAAACATACTCAAATGGAGAGAGGGAGAGACAGAGAGTGTGTTATGCTCACCTGAATACATAATCATGTAAATCGATTTCATCTCCCACATTCGACCCATTCAATATGCCACCATTCCCAACCACTGCACATCTGACGCATTGACGATCCCTGTCAGAAAATCCACCATCTTTGCGCGTACGATCATCAAACAGGTACTGGTTGTGAGACGAGTTGAGAGCTGCCAAGGCAGTGAAAACATCTGTTGGATGCAATTAATAACATACAATTAAAGGGAAGGTATGGTACAGTTAGCATAAAATGCTTTTACAAGTATACTTCCTATTTTAATCAAGATACAATAATTAGCCAACCTCTTATGAAAGATTCAGCTACATAATTTGTGCCATTAACAGTCTGCACAGATTATAATTATGACCTGCTCCACAAAGTGAAAGTTTAGGCATTTAAAAAAAATTAATAAAAAAACTGAGATGTCTGTAGCTCCCACATCTGTAGAAAAAATATTTCCAACGGTACCAAAAACTTGGGTGCACTTTATCATTATTTAGTTATGCTTTCTAATAATATCATTTGTTAAATGTTCACTTCGTAAGCACAAACCAGAAACTAACATTAGACGACTTCACGCTCACATCGTGGAACAGGTCACACATGAATTGAACTGAATTGAATTCAAATGGTATATATTGTATAGAAAGGTTTAGTTGTAGACCATTTCGAAGCCTCACATAATTGTTTCATGTCCCGCCATCCGTTAACTCTGTGATATTTGGATAGGCTCATGTATTCTTCATCGCTGTAGTGTTTGTCCAAGGCCAAGATGGGTGTTTTCGGACAAATTTCCCGGCGAAGGGATCACGGAGCAACGTTTTGCGAAGGGATGTTGGACATCTCTGTGATTTGGGGAAAATACGAAAGTTGGGATTATGTATAGGATTATGTATAGGTAATTTGTCAAGTGATTTCTCACTAGCTGCCATCCACTGACATTAATTTTTTCTGCAACGAAATGTTAAAAGTGCGTTAAATACATGCTTTACATTTTGTATTCAAGTCAATTTTTAATCAGTCAATTATCACGAATTAGAAAGTGAGTCAGATTAACTCAGTGACTGAAAATAATAATTCTACATGATAAGGTCATATTACTGTTGCTGCTGCATACATGAGCCAGTATCTTAAACTAGGACACTGATTCCATAATCCATGCCCTTTTCAAAGTCTGCTCTGATCGTTACGATATTGTCCCTGTAAGCCACACAAGATCATGGTTAAAGTTCATTTTCTGGCAAACAATACTGTCGCTCAAAATTAGTTTAAGGAAAAGTACAACATTGGTGTAGTACGTTCATTTGAACCCTCTAATTTTAAAGAAATATTTCATTAAACTACGAGATGGTGCTCATGTTTTAGAGATAAACGAAAAAAAACGGTGTTTTATATGTTTTTTCGATGTTTTACAAAACAAAGGTGGTCAGGTAACGTGTTCATGTTTCCTCAAAGATGAAAGCACTTCAGACGAAATCATTTATCAGGATAATTGATATAATGTACTGGATAGGCCCGACATGTACTTGTGCTGTTTAAATGATGATCTGGTAATTACCAATGTTGTAATTCTCTTCAAATGGATTGTTCACCATTGGTAAAATGGCTGTAAATGCATCCATACTTTGTCAGAATCAGGAGAGATGTACAGACACCAACTTATGAAAGTTTCAGCTTATTACATTGTCATTAATTAGATATTTATAGTGAAAATGCAAATCAGATTAGTTTCGTTTATTCTAATGTGAAATAGATCATTATTAAGAAGGAAGTCGTGGTTCGAACCACAGAGACTCAGAAAGCACTGTGTACAGTGCTTCATACATCGTCATATTTCATATTTGTAATACACTTTCTAAATTATGACAGCATGTCAGACGGAATAATATCTCAGGGTGTATCACATCAAGTTAGTTTTAATCTTAAATACCCGAATGTGAGTGTCGTGCCGAGCGGTCTAGCTTACCGGACTCAAGTTCTGGTGTTAGCAGCAGAATGTGGTCTGAATCCCGGCCGTGACACTTGTGTCCTTGAGCAAGACACTTAACCATAATTGCTTCTCTCACCCAGGGTTAAATGGGTACCTGTGAGGCAGAGTTGGTTGATTAGCCCTATATACGCTGTAATGGCAGCAATTGGTGGACTGTATACTCCCAGGAGCTGAGATGGTTTCAGAATGATTTATGAGCCTTATGAGCAGGGTAATGATATATCGCGCCTTGAGCACCACTTAGTTGGTGGATACGTGCTATATAAGTCCACATTATTATTATTATTATTATTATTAATTATTATACCAAAGGTGTACATTTCCATAACAATAACTATAAAAAGTTGCACTCAGAAAAACGAACTTCGTATAAAATAATTGTTGTTGTATCTTAAATTTTGTCCACTAAATAGGCATAATATTGCCTATACCTATGTTGATAATTGCACTTTACAGGAATATAGCCCACCACAATATCAGCACCCATTACTTTAAAAGCATTTGCGGATCCAGGGTGTAATATCTTTAAAATGAGGTTGAATATAGCACCTCAGTGCAGTCACTATACAAGCTCCTAAAGTGCTAAAATTAGCACTTGAGGTGCTATATTCAGCACTTCGTTTTAGAGTGCATATACAAAGTACATTTTAGCACTTTTTAGGAGCTTGTATCGTGACTGCACTACAGGTGCTATATTCAGCACTTCGTTTTTTAGAGTGAAGAGGTGAGCATGTACCCCTTTTATTTCGAGACCTTAGATCCGCTTTTTACTCACCATATAATCCAGAAATTGAGTGTCCAAAATGCTTTGCTTTTCTTGGTATTTCCAGGTTGATGTTCTCGTCCTAGCTCTCTCAATAACCATCTTCAGAGCAGTCCGGTATACGCTATCCTGTGGAAGTTTGGCCCAGTGCATCTCAACCCTCTGGATAAATCTCTCATCTTGTGTTAGATTGCGTCTTGCCTCATTACTTGATGGACTTAAATTGGATGTTTGCTTCTTTTCTATTTTTGTAACAATGAGTTGATTGTAATTGTTATCAAATGTTACAAATGCCGAAGTGTAGAAACCTCCATGGTTAAGCTTTGGATATATGAATGCTGTGAAAAAATACAATTATGGGAAATTTACCTATAGTCGTTTTGTAAATTAGCCACGCCCCTAAAACAACCCATAAATAGCTGAGTGATCATTCAATTTAACAATAAGAACATTTCCAAAAATATACTATGGTCTTGGAATTAAAAAAAATATCTTAATACATGCAATTACAAAGAATATGTTATTTATTACTTAAACAAAATACAAACAAATAAGCAGTGTTGAAATCACCAGTTCTTTTCAAAACTAATTACTACTCGAAATAGAATGTTCACATGATGTCACCACACACAGTCTTAACTTAAAATAAACAAACACTCAACCCCCCACTACGAAGGTCAAATTGGTAAAACACAAGAAAAATACAAATGAAAATTTTGCTATAATTAGTACGCGATGGACGGGATTTGACACTGATAATGTTTCACATACTTCGTTCACGGATTCTGTCGCTATGGATTATTAATAGCATTGATCGTGTTAGCCTAATTGCCTTAAAATAGAATGTTGCGTACAGATGTTTGTGACGTCATTACCGATCCATGATATTGTTATCTGAAATTATCACTTCATTATATCACAATAAGTTCCATATTAGTAGGTTCTGATAACAGCCAATACATCATCTAGGGTGGCATTTTAATATCAGTTTTTGTCTTGAGAACAGCTTCACACTTAAGAAAGTATTAGACAAATTTAAACAGCTTTGTTTTATTCAAAGATACGCTTACTCGATTATATACACAAAAGCAGTCAAGTCTTTCTTTTGTACAATATCAGAGTACTAATATTGAATCCCTGCAAAAATTGTGGTGTTAAAAACACCAGTGGTGTCATCTTAATTATTCCATGGTGTCCATGTTTTTGTAGTGTATGCATGACTGCGGTACAGTATTCTATTTGTCAGACTTGTATGACTCGTAACTCAGACTCGGACTTGAGTCCGACTCAAGTCACATTTTTTGGGCTAGAAATTGTCCCGTCACTGTTGAAAATTTCCCGCCTGCTTAAAAATCCCACGCCACTGTAAATCAATGTAAGTATGTAACAGGTTCTTGTAGGCCTAATGCGATAGATTTTAATACATAGACCTATACATATGTACATCAAAACATACATGTCACTGATTTTGTTCATGGTGTAAACTAAGAGAGAACCAACAAAAAGGAAACAATGGATCCTTGGTTGACGGTTACTGTTTGCAAATATATATTAAATTGGGAGGGTGCCTTAGCTTCGATCAAAACCGGACCTTCATTAGAGGGGTAGACAAGATACAAACATAAAAACACATCCATTTATAGGGAAAAGGGAAAGCAAAGGATCATGTGGAGGGATCCATGGGGAAAATAGTAGCCAATTAAAAATGGGAGTGTGGGAAGTAAACAAAGGAGGAATTAGTGAGCCACATAATAGGACGGGCTGTATGGTAGATGCAGTGGCTAGGAAAAGAATAGAAGGTCACACAAATGGATATGACAATGGGGTCAACACCATACAAATACATATACATGTATGTGTGTGTGTGTGCGTGTGTGAGCGCATTCAAACCGGGGACGTATAACAAAAGGGACAATGGTCCCCGGTTGCTCTCACAATGGAGAACAATCCGTCCCCGTATTTTTGGACAAAGGAATTTGACAAAGGAAGTCCCTGAATGCCGGTGTTTACACACACGTGTGTGTGTGTGTACGTGTTTATGGGTGTAAAACCGAGGACATATAACAAAAAGGGGAACAATATGTCCTCGGTTTGCGCAAGTGTCCTCGGTATGTAAACGTACAAATCTAATGGGAGAAGCCTCAAAAAGTTAAAGTCCAACAACAAAGGGAACAAAAGAGGGGAACAATAGGGTGTCAAACGGTGTCCTCGGTTTACACCATACACAAGACTGTGTGTGTCTGTGTGTGTGTGATACTAGCCCAGATGTTTGAAACTTGACATAGGCCTAATTATGTATAAGATTTTCTTTTTTTCTTATTTGAAGTGACTCGGACTTGGACTCAGTTTCGACCTTCGTGACTCGTGACTTGGACTCGCATCCGACCCATATGACTTGGGACTCGGACTCAGACTTGAGGTTTGAGGACTTGAATACAAGTGTGATATTTGTATATTGTCTATAAATATATACACATCGGACGCAAAAGAAAGTGTTTACCTGAAAACACGAATGAAGCAACCATGCAGATTGCCAAAATAACTGTGAATTTTCTGTGAAAAAAAATAACAACTATGAATTATCTTTTTCGAAGGGAAGGTACAACATTGGTGATTATCATATTATTCAACTAATGAATAATCTAAAAACATGTTATTCAACCTAAAACATGTTTATTCACAATGTTCTCATGGTTTGCTAAATATGGTAGGACCTATTTTCATGAAATTTTCACGGGTTAGTTTTAGGATATATTAGTGAAAACTAAAGGGTTGAAATGAATAGAGAAATTAACTTAAATTACCAAATACCAATGTTGTACCTTCCCTTCAAAGTGTTTAATTTGATTAAACCTATCAGATATTTTGAATATATAGAACGCATATTTGGCTAAGGTGATCCAAAATTGGAATTGATAAAGCGAACTAATTTTGAAAGAAAATTTAGTTTAATAAATGAAAAGAAAAAAAACATTTATGAAATTCGGATGTTGGAAAACTGATTGACAGCCGAGCTGGCCAATCGGAGGACTGCTGCAGTGCCTCGGCCCATTTACATACAATAAATTGTGTGGTTACGTGCAACCTGAGGATTAAAACGCGGGGTCCCACCTTTTATTAAATTGAGATTTTAATTTACTGGTACTAATTCTTGACGGATGTTTTCGCTCAATGTCTCAAATGACAATTTATAAATTTCTTTAACCCCACAAAAATAGTAATTCAACATTTTACCATCAAATTGGCCCAAACACGGGCGATACATCTTGAAATGTGATAAAAGCCACTCAAGGTACAGGGCTACAACATAAGAGAAATAAAAAGTACATAGACCCAGAGGAGCTGAAAATGGGAATTGAGATCTCTTGAAACAGGATAGATCGTAGGATGGAGGGCACAATGCAAGGAATTCAAAACAGGAATTCAACAATTTAGTTTTCTTTACATTGAAGGTTACCAACCAGTCATTCCCCCACTTCAAAACACTCTCCAAATATTAATGTTAAGTGAGAAACCCATTAATGGGCACAGCAATTGGCATTGGAATATTGTTTTAAATGTTACAACTGGGTTTTAGGTAAAACTTGTAGCTCAGGAGACGATCAGAGGACGATCAGAGCATACTGATCGAAACGTCGAGTTGTAACCTCCAGTTATTTTCAGAGCTAATTACTACTCAATAGAGAATTTCACATGGTGTCACCGCAATTAGTCTTACTTACAACTGGGTTTTGTTTTGGTTTGTTCTTGCCAAGCTCACATCGTGCAAGGGGCAGCAATATGAATCTATACCATCTAACTGTGAGTCTACCTTGTTAGTCTAACCGCATAAAACTTGTTTGTTAACTTGAAATAGACTTACTTGAGGCGATCCATGAAGATACCAATCGTTCTGAATTGCAGCTCCAGTTTCGTTGACTGCTGGAATTACAGTGATAATGCGTTATCATTCCTCTACGTCGAAAGGGCAAACTATGCCAGTTTGTCTTGATAACGAAACTCAACATCTGCTGGTATATTTTAATTATTAGGTGTTTGGGTTGGTGCCCAAACGCCTCTTGATATTGTTCGGGTTTTTTTTTAGGTGTTTGGGTTTGCCCAAACACCTCTTGATATTGTTCGGTTTTTTTTTTTTCTTCTTCTTCTTCTTCTCAATAAGACTTATCCAGAGACAAAAACATAGTTGCAGAGTTCACAGAACCTTAAAACTTCACACATAGTTATACCTTAACATGTACATAAACCTTAACTGTAGTTGTACACTAAGTTGTGACGTCATAGTGAGGTCATCAGATATCGAATTACACTAAATCAAAGGTTAATATTTTCAAAAGATCATATCTCATGAACCACAAATGATATTTTCACAGTCTTTGCACCATGTTATAGATCTTTAATTATGTGATTTTTCGTACACAGACGTGACCCCAATCCGACCTCTCTCCTACCGGTCGAAACCGGAAGTTGAAAACTTCAAATAAATTCAAAAAATCATATCTCATGAACCACAGAAAATATTTTCACAGTCTTTGCATCATCTTAAAGATCTTGAACTATGTCACATTTCTTACACAGACATGACCCCACTTTGACCTCTCCTTCCGGTCGAAAAACAGAAGTTTAAAATGAACAACTATTCAGAAGTTGACAGCCATACTGTGTGAGTGGCCTTGACGTTCTCTACACACAGACATATCGGCCTATAGTGTGTAAACACATTCACTGCAGTATCTAATTAGCATAATTACATTCTGTACGAAGACCGCACAGCGGCGACAGTGGTGGGTAAATTAACCTATACTGGCATATATAGCTAGAGCAAGCTGTTACATTTGTAAGGTCATGACCCGCCATGCATGAGCAGCAAATGTACTATTTGTCTAGCAATAGCATGGAATCCAAATTGTTTTCATTTTCGGAAATGAGTTGGACAAAGCTAGTTTCTTTTATGTGCAAGTGGATGGAAGAAATAGATGGTATGGTTTGAGTGATATTGCCAATAAACCATGTCTAACCATGGAGCAAGGAATGGCCTAACGTTAGGGCTGTTGGAGCTAACGTTATAACTTGCGATCGCCACGTTGCCGGTAACGAACAACTGTCAGAATCTCTGTTACAGGTAACGTAGAATTATTTTAAAATGAATTTGAAAATATCTGGACCTAATCAGACTACATATTTTTGGTAAAATAGTTGGACTGATATGAAAAAATATCCTTGACAATTTAACATGTGTCGTCAGACTTTTAATATCTCATTCTCGTCTGTCCCTCAATATCGTGTCTATTGTTGACATATTAATTGTCATACTTTTGGAAGTGACAATTTCAAAAAGATCATTCCTGGTGATTATTTTCAATAGTTACCATGTTAATACCTTGACCGTATAAGTTACCCTAACCACCCCAAATCCATCAAAACTCCTCAAAGGGCACTTTTGGGGGGGAAAAATCAGCACTGTTGAAAAATGGGATCTTTATAACTGGAGTTTTATCAGATACTTAAAAGTAATACTTGTATGTAGTTGCACAAACATAACTTTGTACATGGGCCAAGAATATTCAACCTTTGGCGGTGTGAATAACTAAGCATGGAAATGATGCTTATTCAGCTGAACTAAAGTTTTGGGGAACTTAAGTTAATTTTTCATAGTGTACACAATGAAGATGGGTGCTGACCCATTTATTTTTTATTTTACATGTATGTATTAATGGATGAACAGCCGACATTCCTAAAATTAATTACCATTTGATTTACAGATTTATGGGTACCACTCTGAGTGGTACTGTACAAATGCTTCCATGCCATTTGTAGGGCTGAGAAAAGAAATGAGAAGAAACAGAAACATCAAGGTAGGCAAATATTGAAAAATTCAGGTAGAATGTCGTATCTGGCCGCCACAATTTTTCATTAAATATAACCAATAATGTAATCTTACCTACCTGGTAAGGTGGAGAACATATGGATGATGATGGACATATACTTCAAATTATTCCAGGATATTTATTTCATGAAAAATCAGGCATTTTTGGTATACGATGACTTCCTCAGTCATGTCAGTCTGATCTTGTAAACTCCACAATTAGTGACCAACAGAGTCATTGTAGTAGTAGTAGTAGTGGCAACTATAATAGGATCCTTCTATTTTCTGAAGGGGAGGATTTTTTTAGAAGGAAAATCAAGTCCGAAAACCATCATAAAAGTGGATGTTAAAGATAGTTTTCGCTTTCTGTACCACCAAAAATTGACAGAATGACTTTTTATCTGGTTAGTGGTTGCAAAACAAATCCAAAAAAGCCCTTAAAAAGTGGCGGCCGGATACGACATTCTTTCCAAAAATTCAATCAAGTTTCAAGTATGCAGTAAGCTTGGGCGATATCGATTTTTTTTCATCCATATATCGGCAAACATATCGCGATTTTCGATAATATCGCAATTCTTTTTTGCATTCATAGCCGATAACCACAGGTATATACCCCTCTACAAGTGTCACAATAAATTGCAAATTCATTTGCAGAGCGTGTATGTACTTCTGAAGTAGTTTGCTTTTGTTTCTCATTTCTAAAAGCTCAAAAGACTGTTCTGATTTTGTTTCCATGGAATTTCTGACTTGACTCACAATGTCGATTTATTTTTTATCGTGATATATTTTTATTCGCGATTCGCCGATATGCCGATAACTTAAAAAAGGTTCTCGATATTGTAATCGAATAAAAAGGTATCGCGATATTCGATATTATCGTGTTTATCACCCAAGCTTAATATGCAGTATGTTGCTTTTTCGTTTCTTTCTATCTACAATGCCCATTCCCCTTACTCACTTATTCCTCTATTTCTATTAAATATTTATCATTTCTTCATACATATTCAGGTCAATATGAGGTCGAGCGGTACGAATGCAGCACTGGACCCCAGAGAAGAAAACCGTGGTCTTCATCAGAGTTACTCCCTGACAAACTGAGAAAAATTGAGGAAAAAAAATGATAAGTATTCACAGTGCCAAACCTTGATTGCATGCCAACTGTTTGAAGCAGCCCAACGGAAAGATGAGAGGTTACTTTTGCAAATCGAAGATAAAGATCTTGTGGGTTTAGAAGTTTGCTATCATTGTCTTTGCTATAATGAGTATGTACCCAATTCTTGACAAGGCCAGATCCATCAGATGAAATACCTATTTGGTACAATGATGCATAAATAAAATTCTGTGAAGAAGTCATCCAGAAGAGAATAATAAAAACAATGAAATTCTTTTCACAAAGTCATTACATCGTAAGTTCATCAAGTATGTACAAGAAGTGGAGGAATTGACTGAGTTGACCCACAATCTGAAAAAACACGTCTGAAAAGTACATTTTCTACGCTGGTAATTCATAGATCATTTACTAAGAATACAATTGACTTGGTGTTGCAATCTGTCGCTGCAAAAGAACTGGTATAGAGACTGCAGTTGGCTCAGATACATGATGTACTGATACTGATATAGACAGCAGTGAAGGTGCTGGAGAAGCAGAGAAATATTTACATGAAAGTGCATATCTTCACACACTCTTCAATGCATCAGCTGTACTATATAATACACTTATAATGAAGAAATCACATGGCATTACAGCTGCCCTGGCCATCAACTTCAGATGACTTATCCTTGCAGACTGCTTAACAAATGAGCCAGTAATTTTCAATTGCCTGCTTTGTTATCTTACACTAGGACACTCATTCCATGACCCATTGAAAGTCTACTCTGATTGAGATGATATTGCCCCTTTAACCATTATCTTTAATTGAAAAGTTCTGTTGACTTTCTTTTCATGCACCAGTAAAACTTTTTTTTTTAAGTGTGCTAAAGGTTCAACAATACTAGCCAAAACCAATTAATGCCAGGGACTATAGGTTCACTTGTTGGAATATTTAGTACTTCAGAAAAAAATTATTCTTTTCATTGCAAATTAGACCTTGAAGTTTGGATAACCTTTATCCTGTATGAAATGGATTATTATTTATGGTGCAAAATGGATGGAAAAGGAGTATCATGACCATGACAAAATAAAGCAGAAGTGTCATACAAAGATAAATTTGTTTTGCATTTCCTTTATTTAAATAACTTATTAATTGTGTGTATTAACGAAGAATGTGTTTTATCAATTTAAATATTTACACAAACGTTGACAATTAATAACCAATACTGAACTTTTTAAAGAAGATTTACAAATTGGTCTTTGATGTAGGCAGGTTAGATCCAGGGTTGCCCAAAGAGGGTGGGGCTCAAGGCAAGGAGATGGGGATGGGAAACGAAACCCAAAATATTGAAATGTATGGTCAATTTAGAATGTTTCCACATGATCAATTAATTGGAATACTACCCACGACACCATGGATCATACCCTGGGAGTAAGGGGTAGAGGACTGGGGATCACACGTTCAGGGAGCAGTCGGGTTCAGACCTTTATTCAAGGCAATTTTTTTTTTAAACTGGTTCATTTTTACAATGACAAATATTCCCAAATATGAATCCTCTTCCAAACTCTTGAAACATTAAAAACATAGCCCATGTGAACTATTCAAATTATATTAAAATTGAAATGTACATTAAAATGCACAGTTTTCTAAAATGGCCTGAAAGAGGGCGCTATTTTCATGTCATTCAAATGCAAATATCTGCCAAACGGGCAACTTTCGTGATTGTGGATTTATATATTAGCAATTTACATGTAATGATCTACTGTTTCCACGCTCATGCCGATATGTGTCACAAAATCAATTTCTGAACACATTTTCATTGCACACCCCGTGGTCTAGTAGTCTAAAGTCAAGTCACACGTCGAACTTAACTCCTGTAGCCATAGTCTCTTGTCAAGTCGCACTTGGCACCACGGATGCGAGTTTTGTCATGGAACCTTTCTGAAGAGAAAACCATATTTACCGAGTTCAGACTTAATTCGGTTGGAGGAATTTAAAATTATATGGGATGACTGAACCGGAAGTTAATGTATTCAGCACATTATGTTATTTTTTTAGGTGTTCGAGCGACAGCCATAGCCAATAGACTAAATTAATGTATTTTTAAACAACTTTAGGTGATGAAGCCATAACATGAACCCCCAAACACCTTGAGTTTGTTTTTTACCAACTCTATACCTCTAGTTATAATTTTTATTTGTGTTACTTGTCTTCACATTTGTCGTTTGTCTACTTTTCTTTCAATTTTGGAGATTAGCTAATATAAAAGTTGTATCTGATGTTTTTCCGAACATTTTCTTTTTCATGGATTTACAGTAAATATGTACCGAAATTAATTATGGTGCGGATCGATCCCGTCATAAAATAATGTTGGAACTTTTTGACAATTATTTTATGAATGATCCATTTCAAAGTAGACCATATTTGTTTTTCTTTCTAAAAGAAAATAATCAAATTCATGAAATTGCCGGTAAAACACAGGATATATACATCTTTAAATTAAAACAGAACATACACTAATTTAAATACAATCGACGTTTTGTTTTATTATAACAATACATTAAATTAAACTGCTTAGATGGCAAAGCTAAAAAAGCTCTGATAAACTATTAAAAATGCATGCACATTGGGTTCAGGCAACAATCTCGCTCTCCCAAAACTAAGCTATAACTTCCATAATCATTTCTTTCTATGTTATATTATCAGACATTTAACTGATTCAAGTTCGTTACTTTGATCATATTTTAACCACTTGCTATTTTGTATAGTTACTATATGATGTATTTTATACATTTATAAAGTGAATTGTCTTGTATTGTTAAAGATGTATCGCCCGTGTTTCACCAGTACTTTTCGGAAAATGTTGTAATCGTTGGAACACTGATAACTTCCTTTAGAAAAGAAAAAGAAACAAATACTTCAGTGGTGAGATATTTTTACCAGAATAGGTTGTCAGAGACCTTGGGTTCAACAGTAACTAAAAAAAAAAAACCGATTATTTTAAATGAGCAATTTGTTTTCACTTTACCTCGAGTACCAGGAGCAATGTTCTGACGGAAAAGGACATTTCCTCGCCGATAAATTACGCATTGCCGATGAAATTTGAAGCAAAAATCACGGGCGACACACAAACATAAACAAGCGTTTTTGGGGCATTTTGCTTTATTGTTAATTCTACATTATTATTTCGAAAAATGACACTTTGTAGATTCTTTT
>CM055819.1:51588765-51625760 GCA_029582265.1 Zoroaster sp. YZ-2022
AGCACCTGATCCCTGGGACAAAATTAAAAAGGAAACAAACGCCTGGCCACCCGGTTTTTAAAAAAATTATCAGCTGTGGGTCATGGTGGGTCTATTCAGCATAACATACGTCATCAATATGTGTAAATGTACGGCGTTGGGCGCCATATTGGCAGCAATTTAAATGTAGATTGGGCGACAAAAAAAAATTTACATGCAATATTTTTTTCAACCACTTTAAACTGCTTCATTGTAACTTTCGACCATAGGGCAGATTTGTAACACATATAAATAGGCCTAGACCCATATTCATGTATTCCGTCCCGTCCGTGTCTCTGTATGAGAACCTCCGTTCCAATCGCGGTTTTTTGTCCCTTGGAGACCCAGTATTCGTATACTGTCCTAGTGTCCTTGTATGAATGCCGTCCCCAATCGCGGTGAAGTTTTGTCCCGTGGGACCTGCACGTATGGCTGTATAGGTAAAACTTGTAGCTTTGGTAATGGTGAGGATGATAAGTAAGACTAATTGCGCTGACACCATGTGGAATCTCAATTGAGTAGTAATTAGTTCTGAAAAGAACTGGAGGTACAACTCGACATTTCGATCAGTGTGCTCTGATCGTCCTCAGGAGAATGAAAGTATCCTGTCCGAGTGTCTCTGTATGAATGCCGTCCCCAATCGCGGTTTTTGTCCCATTAGGACCCATATTCATGTATCCTGTCCTATGTATGAATGCGTCTACTAATCGCGGTTTTGTCCCGTGGGACCCATTCTTCATGTATCCTGTTCTAGTGTCCCTGTATGATGAAATGCTGCCTGCAATCGGGGTCCTTTTTGTCCCATTAATCCTATATTCATGTATCCTGGGTCCTAGTAGTCCCTGTATGAATGCCGTCTACAATCCAACGCGTGTTTTTGTCCCATTAGGACCCATATTAATGTATCCCCTGTTCAGTGTCCCTGTATGAATGCTGCCCCCACCGTGCTTTTTTTCCTATTAGGAACCCATATTCATGTATCCTGTTCCAGTGTCCTGCATGAATGCGTCTACAATCGCGGTTCTTTTGTCCCATTAGGACCCATATTCATGTATCCCTGTTCCCAGTGTCCCTGTATGAATGCCGTCTACAATCGCGGTTTTTGTCCCATTAGGACCCATATTCATGTATTACCCTGTTCCAGAAAAGTGTCCTGTATGAATGACGTCCCCAATCGCGGTTTTTGTCCCATTAGGACCCGTATTCATGTGCATCCTGTTCCAGTGTCCTGTACCACGAATACCGTCTACAATCGTGTTTTTTGTCCCATTGAGGACCCATATTCATGTATCCTGTTCATGCCCTGTACGTATGAATGCCGTCTACAACGTGGTTTTTGTCCCATTAGGACCCAAGGCCCACAACTGCCCTAGTGTGTCCTGTATGACCCGCCCAGTATCGCGATTTTTTGTCCCAGGTCTCACACTTCATCTCCTGCTACTACATCTCTCCCTTACCACCCTAATGGGACCACATGCGCAAATCCTATGGACTCCTCTCTGCATGCTGTAATCACCAAGGAAACAGTTTCCCAGATAGTTATCGTGTGCTTTTGCGCCAAAACTGACCCCTAGGGTACACATGGACGCAATAGTTTATTTATTGCCGGGCGCATTGACTTGGTGACTACCTCGTGGTGTGGTAAAATGAGTACCATTGCGTACCGGTACTAGGTTGTGTTCAAAGTCAATGTGGGCGGGTTTTTTAGTGATAAGTTATTTTTTACGTATTATGACAACATTGTGGTTTTTTTTAGGTTGAAATTCGTTAGATATAGTAATTTAAGATTTGTAGTTTTGCATGGTGAAAAGGATTGGTAAAGACTGTTTGCGGCGACACCATGTAGAAATTCTCTTTTGAGTAGTTCTGAAAAGATGTGATAAATTTCAAATGTAATACATTTAATATTTTCTTATAAAAACAATTACACAAACGGCATGTCAGACGTAATCGTTTCTTAGGATGCTTGGTACAAATCTTCAAATCAAGTTGAGTTTTCTGAGTATAATTCAGCAATTTTGTTATCGGGAAATGATGGTGGTAGAGGTGGGGCGGGGTAGGGTAAGAAGAACAAATTCTCCACAGACTTCTGAATTCTGCTTCTGAATTAATTTTGTAATTTTTAAAAGTAAAACAAATACATAATTTCACAGCACCTTCAAAAATTGGTATGAAGTGCTATTCACACGTCGGTTTAGGGCAAAATTAAATCAAATTTTTATCTTCCGATGCAAGAATTTCATCAACCGATAATGATGATGATGATGATGATGATGATGATGATGATGATGATGATGATGATGATGATGATGATGATGATGATGATGATGATGATGATGATGATGATGATGATGATGATGATGATGATGATGATGATGATGATATTAATGATGATGATGATGATGATAATGATGATGATGATGATGATGATGATGATGATGATGATGATGATGATGATGATGATGATGATGATGATGATGATGATGATGATGATGATAATGATGATAATGATGATGATGATGATGATGATGATGATGATGATGATGATGATAATGATAATGATGATGATGATGATGATAATGATGATGATGATGATAATACGATATTAATGATGATGATGATGATGATGATGATGATGATGATGATGATGATGATGATGATATGATGATAATAATGATGATGATGATGATGATGATGATGATGATGATGATGATGATGATCATAATGATGATGATGATCATAATGATGATGATGATGATGATGATGATGTATTAATGATGATGATGATGATGATGATGATGATGATGATAATGATGATAATAATGGTCATAATGATGTGTGATGATGATGATGTGTGTGTGTGTAATAATGATAATGATGATGATTGTCATAATGATGATGATGATGTGATGATGATGATGATGATGACGACGATGATACGATGATGATGATGATGATGATGATGATGATGATGATGATGATGATGATGATGATGATGATGATGATGATGATGATGATGATGATGATGATGATGATGATACATGATGATGATGATGATGATGATGATGATGATGATGATGATGATGATGATTGATGATGATGATGATGATGATGATGATGATGATGATGATGATGATGATGATGATTTTCCCTGTTTCTTTTCGGGTGGACCCTCAGTAAAGTCAAGTTAAAGTATTTGAAATTCTAAAATAATTAAATAGAAGATTTTTCTTTGTGAAAGTTGATGATGGTATCAAACTCTCCTAACAATAATTTTGTTTTATGGGCTGTCATTTTATGAATTTAAAGGTTTGCTGAAATAAAGACTCAACATTCATAATGTTCTATAGCTTGTCAGTATAAGAAATCAAAACATATTTTGCCTCCAAAATAATTTGTTTACATGTACGGTTAAAAAAACTGGAGCTGGCTGTAACAGTCTCACGAAATACTTCAGAGACACATACCCTTCACATGACGTCATCGACATAATTAGTAAGGCATACAATCGGCGGTCATGATTTGATTGGATTCTGTTCTGATACATAGCCCAGGTTGGACTTTCACCCACTTTCGCGATTCATCCACTTATGATTGGTCTTCCAACAAAGGGTGCTTTATATAATCCTTGCCCCCCCCTTGGGGTACTGTGGTCGATGGTAGATCAAGTTACCCAAGAATACCCCTGACCTTGGTGATTGGTATATTCAGGTTGCTACATCTTTAACAAAAACCGGTATGGTGAATACCAACTCGTCACACAGACCACTGCAATCGCATAGCCGTCACCTAACAACATTGTGGGTTCTAACCAAACAAAAGCTTAAAAAACCAAACTCTTCCCCCAACTTCCGCACTCCGGAGGGGTAAGACTTGGCTCTATCCTATAAAAAACAAAAAAAAAATGTTTTTTAAAATAAACTGACCAAATGGTCAAACTCAAATATTGAATATAATACCCCACCCGAAATCAGGACCAAATAATAATAGAAAGCCACTTATGGTACACAACGGTCCCACCAGGACACAAATTACACTATTACTGAAGTTTACAATGTGCATGGAGGTATACCCACTCCTTTTCCACCTCCCGAAACCCGGGAAACAACAAATGCCGCTTCTCTAACAACATACCCATGAGGGACAATAACTAGCCTAAATTGTTTGGCCTACACGGTTCAATATTTGATTTATTTTCCGCATTCGAAGGAAAAAAAACCCTGAGCATATTTCGTTCTAGCTCCGAACGGGGGCGGAGCTTTTTTTCATCCAAAGAAAGGTATGGATCTTTAATAACAACACCAACAACAAATAAATAACAACAACAACAAACACAAACACAACAACAACAACAAAAACAACAAAAAAAACAAAAACAACAACAACAACAACACAACAACAACACCACCAACAACAACAACAACAACAACAATAATAATAATAAGATTTGTGGCGCATATCCCTTCTGGGCGCTGGCGCGGAAACAAAGATAAAACATGAATACAAACAATATACAATGATAGAATAGGGAAAAATTATGCACTGAGATACATGTACCTACAATGCAATTACAAATATACATCATCTTTGAAGAATTGTGACATAAGATGAGTTTTAAGCATCGACTTAAATCTAGTTATACTATGACAAGATTTGAGTTTAGTTGGAAGATGATTCCAGAGTCCCCGGAGCCGCGAAAAAGACCTATCACCCCAGTTCCGTTTTGAAGTTGGTTCCCTTTTGGAGTGACAATGGAGCGCAAATTGCGTGATGGAGTGTGTAGACTTTAAGCAGTTCAGAAATATAAATTGGAGCAATGTTATTAAAGATTTGTGAACAATTAGAATAAGTTTAAACAATTCTCTGTGAAACAGGAATCAGTGCAGTTCTTTCAAGATTGGCGTGATATGGCATGACTTTCTGGACAAAGTCACAACACGAGCTGCTGTTTTTGTGTGCTGAAGACGAGATATTTGATTCTGCGGGAGACCGTAGAGGAGAGCATTCCCGTTATTGAGCCGTGATGTGACAAACGCATGTATAATTTGTTCAGCAGCACTTTTATTCAAGTATAAAATCCTTATTCGGCTAATATTTCTGATATGAAATGATGATATGAGAACAATGTTGGAGATATGAGGTTTTAAAGTCATTGTCGAGTCAAATATAACACCCAAATTACGTGCTTGTGATGAGGGGGTTATCTGCGAGTCATCAATTGTAATAAATGGAATAGAAACTTTAGACAATTGCTGACGTGATCCAAATAGAACAAATTCTTTTTTTTTGTCGTTCAATTTCAGGAAGTTTTGTCTCATCCAACTTCGAATCTCTTGAATACATTTCTCCAGTGTTGTAATGCAGGAATCGGCAGGTTCTTGAGAAGATTTAAAAGTAATGTAAAGCTGCATGTCATCAGCGTAGACATGGTAATTTAAATTATACCTCAAAATGATATCACGAACTGGAAACGTATAAACAGTAAACCACTGTGGGCCGAGCACGGAGCCTTGGGGGTACAGAATAGTCAAGAATAACAGGCTCGGAGATAGCGTTACCAATACAAACATGCTGGGGCCTATTTAAAAGGTAGGACCTACGCCAATCCAGGGCTGTGTCATGTATTCCAAGATGATATTGAAGGCGGGAGAGAAGGATTTTGTGATCGACCGTGTCAAAAGCGGCGCTTAAGTGTAACAAAACTAATGCAGTGATTTTTCCATCATCCATGGCAGATAAAATGTCATTGTTGACGCGGAGAAGAGCAGTTTCCGTTCTATGAAATAGTTTATAGGCTGACTGAAATGTGTCCGACAGGTTATTAGCACGAACATGGTCAGAGATCCGTGATGAAACAACTCGCTCGATTGTTTTTCCAAGGTACTTTAAATTCGCTACCGGTCGGTAATTTTTGAAAACTTCCTTGTCCAAATTGGGTTTCTTCAGGAGTGGTTTAACATGAGCAACCTTCTGGCTATCAGGGAAACAACCGAAAGAAAAAGATCTGTTTACAATAATTGTGATATACTTAGCAAACACATCAATATTTTGTTTTATTAGCGAAGTTGGCACTGGATCAAGTTCACATGATTTTGATGGCGATTTCATGATGAGTTTCTTGATCTCCGTAACACTAGTAGGCTCAAACATAGACAGTCTACATTGTGGATCCTTGCGTGACGGTGTTTGTGATAGAGTGGCAGGTACTGGGGGAAAAGAACGACGAATATTCTCAATTTTTGTGACAAAAAAGTTTGAAAATGCGTTTGCGAGGTCCTGATCGGAGTGTGTAGATGGAAGCACTGGAGTTTTGGGTTTATGAAGCAGCTTTTCAACAATGTTAAATATTTTTTTCTGATCGCCAGAGCTCTCTTCCACAAGAGATGAGTAGTGAGTTATTTTTGCCTGGTTAATCATGTTTTTCACAATATCACGTTGGTTACAGTATTCTTGCCGATGTACTCCAAGTTCCCATTGTCACGCCATTTTCGTTCAAGTTGACGACAGATTTTCCTTGCAGCACGAATATCATCATTGAACCAGGGGGATTCAGATTGTAGTTTAACAGTTTGAGTTTTTTGCGGAGCATGATCGTCCAAGATGTTATGGACAGTAGATTCAAATAGATTGACACAAGAATCCAGCTCACCATCTTCAAGGTTTACATTTTCCAGTTGAGATTCAATATCATGACATAAATGTTTAATATTTACATTTTCCAGTGGCGAGTAGTTACAGAAATGGTAGGTATGGGAGGTTTTTAAGGTTCATATCTGCCATGATTGCATAATGATCAGATAAGCCAGGATGGATAGCTATATTCGAGGTGAGAGGTGAAGTATTTTCACGCATTATCATGAGGTCAAGACAGTGACCATATCGATGAGTGGGTGCTGTGATATGCTGGATAAGTCCATGAGCAGAGAGCAGATCTTTAAACTGATTTGCATAAGTGTTTGAAGTGATGTCCATATGAATGTTAAAATCGCTGGTTAAAATATAATGTCAGATGGGTGCAAGAGATAATCCACAATTAATTTTTCAAATTCCTGCAGAAAAATGGAGAAATTTACATGTTTACCATCAACATCCCTTTCTGGTCGATATATATTAACAAGGCGAACAGATCTAGAGTTGCACGTTACCTCAGCATGCAGAGATTAAGATGTTAGGTAGTCAATGTTAACATTTTTCATACTGACAGATAAACTGGACTTAAAGAGAAGTGCAACCCCCCCCACCAGTCTTTTTTGGTCTGGGGATATGATGGAGAGAGTAGCCAGCAGGACTAGGAGTGCACTCGCGGGGTAGCAAGTCAGGTTTAAACCATGTCTCGGATATAGCAACAAGATCCAAATTGTTTTGACGTACAAAGTCAACAAATTCATCCGATTTGTAACATATGGATTGAGTATTCAAGACACAGAGCTGAAGTTTAAACTCATCATGAACATTTGGAGTTGAAGTTATGCCAATGTCGCTTGTTGATGTGGTTAAGTTCACTGTTGGGGGTTGGTGAGGCCGGAGTGCTAGTTGTGTAAGTCTGTCCATTCTACGGCGACCAGCTTTTTACCTCTATGTGTGCGGCGGTATGTTTGGAGTTGATTGGCAAGTATTCCAAGACAGTCAATTGACTCAATGCTGAATAAGATAGAGCTGCATCAGTACATGGAACATTGATCTCTTCTTACATTTCCACACACACAGGAAATAGAAATTCAACCTTTCCAATGTTTGAAGAAAAAAACACAACCACACAAGAAAATGCGTTGGGTTTAAAATACTCTATTACTACATTCGATTTGCTCAACAGTTTGCTTTTGTCTACGAAGAACCAATGGAAATTAACGATACACATGTATGATGCACCCGAGCTCACACAAAAGCTTTTGGATTGTTACTCATCTCACGTCCGCACAACCTCGCGACACGCCAGCGAAGACCGTACCAAATCACCAGCCTGTACGAGTTCTTCACAAGACCCAAGCCACCGTAAGTCTAAACAACACTTTCAACATATTTCAATTTCCACCGGTCCTTTTCAGGACCACCACAACTTCTCGAAAGAGAAATTTCCTGCCACCTGTCTACCATATTATCTAATTAATATAATACAAATATAAAAAGTATATATTTTTTAGTACAAACCTATCTCCCGACTATGGCAAACCTGAAATTCACGAAAGTAGCGTAACATTCACAATCAAAACGAAAATTGAAACGATTTTCACTTGAACGCGCATTTAAAACCAAACACTACCAAATTAGTCCACTGACTACTACACTAGCATAACAAAGTGAACAACTCACCACAAACCTATTCAAAGCAAAACTATTTCAAAAGGAAAAAAAAACTTGCTCTGGGTAAAGGTTTAAACTTCGTTCCAACCCCTGCTAGACCAACCCGTTTTATCGTTTGAGTGACTTCAACATCTTTCATAGAAAAATGAGAATTACATACCTAATGCGTAACAAAACTTCCAAAACCCACCCTATCAAACCACCATCCATTTGGCATCCAAAACCACACAGAGTGCAAGGGTCGAAAAGTAATTAGAGGCCACAAAATTTCAACTTGCTCATATTCGTCTGGGAACTCAGAAAAAGAACATGACAAAAATCTCATAAACACTATGACTCAGTGGCAACTAAATCTCAAATTCACATACGAGGCCTCAAAAACCTCAATCGATTATCTTGACTTAACTATTTTCAAATGAAAACGCTTCCGTGAAACTGGCATACTTGACACAAAAGTGTACACCAAACCAACAGAAACATATCAGTTTCTACACAAAACCTCATCACACCCACCCCATATGTATTCAAAGCATTTATCTTTGGAGAAACTCTCCGATATGCGAGAAATACCAACAATGAGGAAGATTTCGTAGAACTTAAAAGTCAAGATTTTAACAAAAAATATTAGCCAGAGGCTATACTCAAACTGAGATAAACAACGCAACACGCAAAGTGTCACTGGCAAACCGAGCCAAACTGATTCACAATTAGCTACCAAAAGGTAAACAAAACAAGGAAGTGCCACTGGTTTTCTCAACAACCTATAATCCGTTCGTTAACCACAAAGATGTGAAGCAAGCAGTAAACAAACCCTGGCCGTTGATACAACAAAACCAACAACTCTTGGAAATATTTCCGAAACAACTCTTTGTTGCATTCAGAAAGGCCCAAAACATTCGGGAGAAACTAATCCGAGCAAATCTCACAAACACAGATCCAAAAGGATCAACTGAGAAACTCACTCCCACCCCATACGACTCTGGTTTTTTTCGAAGAACCAGATGAAACACTTAACGTTGTCGGCTTTCCTTACTAGAGGAACAAATCACATAAAATCAACGAACTCTCTCACTCAAACAAAACGGACACATTACAACTGTTTGAAAAAAACATAAATTCAATGTCTTTTTTTCAAAAATAAGACAGGAGACAACCCGGTTCCTCGGAACCATTACATGCAACTGAAGATTGCCAAGTGAGGCATGAAAGCTTAGCTATTGCTACCAAAGGATCTGAAAATATATCCTGTCTCTTCTACACGTTTCCCTATTTTGACCAATCGGTCATTATGGGTACCTTCAAACGAAAGGTCTACTATATTCCCACAAACTTCATTGTCAAATGGACAAACATTGGAAATAGTCAGATACGGATCCACTGTATTTCAATTTGTATGATAAATGCATATTGAAAAACAAAAACAAAAAGTCAACAAAGATGGAGTGTCACTGAACGGGATTGCACCATCACTCTTTATCACTCTTTATCACACCATTGCTCATTTGTCAATTACAAAATCTTCCCATTGTCCACTGTAGTGACAAGTGATTTATCAACTAGGTGGCAAGGTATTAATTCCACGAAGCACACATGAAGAGACACTAAATCATTAAATTCCGTGGAAAGTTGTTGCTGTGCAACAGTGCGGTTACCAAATATTGGTAGATTATTTTGTCAAGGTTTTCATAAAAGAAAACAACCCAGTTTCACGTATTTCCAGTAGTAATACAACTGACATAAGCGCCGACTGGTTCCACGTATTAGGCCAAAAAAGTCTCCGGTTTCTGGTCATAGGTCGGCTTCAAAATCGGTGCGGTGACACGCTTTTTTCAGTATATTTGTTTTATTGCCAACCAGCGATACATGTATACGCAGTTATTGAAACCAGTCCAAATTTCCCATACACAAATTGTAGGGCTAAGAGAGGCCGCGCAAATCAGGCAAATGTTCATACCCTTATGAGAAAGGTCGTTTAAAACACTGCATGGCAGAATTCCAATCGATCCAGCAATTTAGGCTGCAATTGGACATCGTTTCATAGCGAAAAGAAAAGAAAACTAAAAATGCAGACACGCGGGTCTGAGGCGACGCGCGCGGAGACCAGAAACCGGAGACTTGTTTGGCCCGATATGCATCTTGCCCGTCAATTAAAGGGTTTATGAAATAGACCGTTTTAACAGTGTATGCCTATTGAAGAATATATTTGCCCTGTGTTCATTTTGTTCTGCGTCCATTTGTATAATTAAAGAAATAAATTCTAAATTTAGGGGGCACCGCGCTCCTCCCATTCCTCCTTATTAACATAAAATCAGACGTATACCTGGAGATTTTAGCACTAGCCCGTGTTTACGTGGCACTCTGTGTCACGCTTTACTATTAAAGTTTCACGAAGTTTTTAATGTCAACAGTCTTTACTTAACCTCTTCATCAAGCTACAAGTCTAAAGTACATGTTTATTACGTAAGTTGTGTGTACACACGTTGTTAGCAGTTTTATTAGCAAGTGGCAACAATGATGGCCAACAATAATGGGTTAAAAAGGCATGCTAACAAACGATGAAAACCTTTGTTTGCTTTGTTCTCTGCCCAGGTGTACGTCACGAATAGCGACACCTCGTGTCGTGCAAAATTTGATTTTTGTTTTAAATTTAAACAATCCACTCAAGATACAAAACAAACTTAAAATTGTTTTTTGTTCATATCAACTGATAAAATAACAATAACAAATAGGCTAAATTAAGACAAAAACACACTTCATAGACCCTTTAAAGAGACAAGGTACCAGACTGCCTCCACACACATATCGCTAATATTACTGCGCAAAACATACGACTAGTCCACGCAACCATCTTTTGAGTACTTGACTGATTTTAGTTTCAACAATTACAGGAAAAACGACATATTTTCAGGGTTATTTATTGTAGATTGTTATATTCTACTTTATGGCCCTGTCACACTGTTGCGTATGAGAGAAACGTAAGAGTTGCGTATGAAAATTCATAATGGTGCCCTCACACCATAGCGTATGCTGAAACCTATGAGTTGCGTGTAAAAAATATTTTTATACGCACCAAACGCAACCCAAATCAACAATTTTGTCAATTTCTAACCTATTCAACCTATGGGTTGCGTGTGAGTTGCGTGTGGGTTGCGTGTGGGTTGCGTGTGGGTTGCGAACTGAACTTATGATCCCCCAATATCTGCGATCACCTGCGTACGAGTTGCGTGCGAGTTGCGTGTGAGTTGCATGCAGAACTTACGAGTTGCGTTTGAGTTGCGTTCAAAACTTACAAGTTGCGTTGGACCTGCGTGCTAGTTGGAGTGCTAAATTGACCAGATTAAACTGATGTCCAATAACAGCAAGAGGTAGCTCCATGTTGTCAACTCGGAGGTCCACCAACAACTGACACCGATCTAGAAAAGGCCCACTATTTATACCATTTCTCAACACGCATGTAGTACGCAACTAGTACGCAACTAACACGCAACTCACACGCAACTAATAGGTTGGATACGCAGGGCATAGGTTGGGGATACGCTGGGAATACGCACATTAGGTTGGGGGTACGCTACACACGCAACAGGATTGCAACAGGCACGCAACACGATCGCAACATGATCGCAACAGGTACAATTCGCAACATGTACGCTACCAAAACCCGCCAGATACCTCAAATTTGGACCTGCGATCACCCTGCGTTCATAACTTATGAGTTGCGTACCTGTTGCGATCGTGTTGCGATCGTGTTTCGTGCGTAGCGTCCCTGTTGCGTATAAATTCGATCGCAGGCATTCGCAGAGAATTATTGAACATGTTCAAAATTTCTGAACTTACTCTGCGTGTGTCTGCGATCACCTGCGTGCTTGTTGCGTACTTCAAACCTATAAAACCTATTAGTTGCGTGTGAGTTGTGTTCGGAACTTATGACCACTATTTTTTATTCGCAACCATACGCAACTGGTGATCGCTATGGTGTGAGGACACCATAATATACCTATACGCACAAAAGCCCCTTGAAAATACAGAATTGTGCGTATACTTTCACCGTATTGAACCTATGAGTAGCGTATGAGTAGCGTATGGCAGCGTATGACCAGCGTATGGCCAGCGTATGGCCAGCGTACCTGCGGTGCGGCTAGCGTATGAGGTCCACGAAGAACTGGAAGATGAGATAGAAATGGGAGCCTATATATACACTTTATCAAAACGCTGGCAATACGCTGGGGATACGATGGCCATACGCCAATAATACGCTAGTTGTACGTTAAATACGTTACTCAATCGTCAGGCATACGCCAAGATGTCTATATACGTTGCAGATACGTCAGACATACTTTAGAAGTATGTTACTCATGCGCTATCAATGCGCTATCAATACGCTAGCTGTACGGTACACCTTCATGCCAACGTATGGCAACTTATGTCCAGCGTACTGACCCATGAGTAACGTACCCATATCGTACCTCTAGCGTATTCAGCGTATGCCTAGCGTATGCTTAGCGTTTTAACCATACGTCCGCATACGCACAAAATATTTAAGCATGCTTAAAAATTTATTTCTGCCTCAGCGTATGCCAGCGTATGCCACCGTGCTTGAAACGTATACAACCTATGCCTAACGTACCCTAGTGTATAAGTCAGCGTATACCAGCGTATGAGTGATAATTTTCATACGCTGGCATACGCTAGTACGATACGCAACAGTGTGACAGGGCCATTAGGAAGACCTTTCCAGTCATGTGTATCTTGTACCCTGACATTACATATCACCCAGGCACTCAGAGACTTAGTGTAGGTCAACCTTTAATATTATTAATTAATGAGCACCCCAGATTATGTATGATCACTGTCACATATGCACATACTCATCAATACATCATACACGGGGACCAAATTTCCCATAAACAAAGTATGTTGGCTAAGAGAGCTCTCACAAATCGGGCATACCCCTATGTGAAAAAGTCGTTTAAACACAGCACGGTAGAAATCCAATCGATCCAGCAATTTTGGCTGCAATTGGACATCGTTTCATAGCACACAAAAAATAATAATAAACTAGAAATTCAGAGTTTGTGAACAAACTCAAGGTGTTCGGAAGTGACGGTAATTGATGTCCTCATCAATTGGGATCATTGTTAAAATGTGACTTAAGATTCGTCAAATGAGTACTTGCACGCAATAAGTAACACTTAAAACATATCGCTAGAAGGCGCTGTAACGTGTGATGAGTTACAGCAGAGATAGTTAATTGCAACTTGTCATGACTTGTATCATTGAAATTGTTAGCACTGGATACCACCTTCCTCTATTTGTAAGGTGCCTGGTACTTTGTAGGATCTGCCTTGTCTTCATACCAAATTGTAGACAGTTTATCCTAGTTTGTATGGTCATGTTTGAATGGAAATGATTGTCAGTGATTTTTTGTTAACTTTAGGGAATGACATCCTCTGTGTAGTCGTAGTCATCTGGGCAAAGATAAACTAGTTGCATTGCTGCTGTACAGTTTTCAACTCGTTCAGGCAGAAATGATGCATGTTTCATATAATTTAGGAATATCTTATGTTCATGTTGCCAATATTGAACCATCTGTGTTAGTTCTGCAGTATTTGTAAGCAAATGTTCTACAACTAATTCACGCAAGTTGAAATGCTTACAACATTTGAACAGCAATTAAACATAGTTCTACATTGTGATGTCGGAATTCACTTATATCTTTCATTTGGGCAAGCTGTAATCTTGGTTCCAAGACCTTGGTGTTTTCACGTCCATAAAACCACCATACACTTATGTCATGAATCAAACATAGAGGGCGCTGTTTCAAGTTTAAGTTTGATTCGTCTAGGCAGGATCCAAAACTTGAACTTGAAACAAGAAGGTCTTGGAACCAAGACTAGGCAAGCTGCTGCACAATAGCTGTAATAAATACCATTACCAATATCCGTCCCTTCATCGTCCAGGCGGCCGTCCACATTCAGAATAATGTGAAATTATTTTAATAATTGACCTTCCAAAATGTATGTTTTCAGATGATGTTGTGATTCACAACAACTTTTACAAAGAAACTACTTAGTTTTGTAAATAAGGCATGTAATACCTCTCTGCATTTTATAACGGCTGCCTATCTTAGTGAACACTAACAATTTACTTCAAACAAATGTTTGAAATTACATTAATTGTGAACAAATTTTATATTGTGCTCACCTGTATAATGTATATGTAAATTCTGTAATTTTATGCATTCATTAATTCTGTAATTTTATGCATTCATTATATTCCTTTAAAAAACACAAGGTCTACAAATTCTAGTTTCATTTGTTATTTAATAAATAAATAAATAAAACGAAACATCATATAAATGTACAGTAATGGATTTATTTATTTGTTTATTTCTTTCATTTGTCTCGTCTGTTTTCAAAAGTAAGTTGCCTTACTCATTTCAAAAATAGCTTTCGGTATTGGCTTTTTCAACAGCCCTTTCCATTCGTACAAAAATGACACTGCAGTATTGTTAATACAATCTATGGTTTTAGAAATATTGTAGCGCATCCGTTATTGGCTTAAACGCCCAACCACACATCTATAAAATATATTTTATCCTGCAAGAGCTTTAGCCTGTGAAACCGCAAACGTCCCCGTGAAGACCGCCAGCTGTTTTCCAGTAGATAACGATCTCAGTCTCTGCGGTTTGTAAACAATGGGCCCCAGAACCACGAGTGTCTGGTGTGTTAAGTCAATGGGATTTTGGCCCAGAAAGGAATTTTGAAGAAAAAACAAATCAAACTTTGACCTTCCGGTACGACCGGAAGCAAATGTCAGACGATTTTGACGTTAACTTTTCAAATGTTGCCTAAGCCTTGATCTATCAGATCCCAGATTATGAACATCATAGCTTTAGTATATTTTGATATACAGTCGATAGCAAATGGTCATTTTAAAACTTAAATGGCTTGTAATTTGATACCTGATGACGTGATCATGACGTAACTAGATTCATCTACATGATAAGGTCTTTATATGTGAAATTGTCAAGTGTGTGATATTGTTAACTTGCACTTTCGATGTAGAGAAGAGTTAAGGAGAAGAAGAAGAAGGAGAAGTAAAAAAAAAACGGAACAATAACAATAGTTGTTCGGCTGAAAAGCCGAACACCTAAAAAATTAAAAAATGCCGATGCCGAGACCAGAAACCGGAGACCTTTGTGGTCCGAAGGCACTAGACACAAAACAAAGAGTTGACCCCGTTGTTCCCAACTGCACAGTGTTTTCAATTTTCAATTTGATTGTCTGCTTTATTTAGTGAACAATGAAGGATGATTTATATTGACCAAAAAGTAATTATCTTTTGTATATAATAATGACTGCTTCTCTGAGCCAACGCATCAATTATTAGTGTCACACGTACATTATGTACGCTGCATGTACACAAGGATTGGCCTGGTATTTTGGGATGAAGGAAAGGATATAATGTGGAAAACAAGGGGCGGATCGATAGTGGCTTAAAAGGGGAGGCATATGGATACATAAATATTGGAAATTTGTAACTTCCATGTAAAATAATGATTTAGTAGCAAGATGAAAGGGGAAAGAACCTTAATAGGCCATATTTCTATACTTTTGATTTTGCTCAATAGGGCTTTCTATAATATTTTATTTCTGAAAATGTAAAATTGTAGAAAATATAGAAACAGCCGTCGTGTCACACCACATGTAAAACTGAGTTTGGACACAAAACTTTTCATCAGCTAAATCAATAAAACCGGCTTAATAATCATTATGATACCTGAAATTTCATCATACCACTGGAGTCAATCCGCAATCCGCAGATCGAATCTGCCATTGGAATGGTACAGAATCAGCTAGGCTCATTAATATGCAAATATTCATCAATACATCGTTCTTAGATGTCTGTTCCCCCTCCCGAGCTACATTTAAGGTCCTGGTACTTTTAAGACACTAGAAACAAAGTTGTTCATTTAATAAACAGGCCGTTTAAGAAAAAAAGAAAAGAAAAGAAGAAAAACAAGGAAAAGAGAAAAAACAATTAGATGACAATTTGGCGATTCATCCAAACAAATTTTGTTCAATTACCAATGGTGTAGGCTACACACCAATTCTACAATATTGTAGCTTCATTTTAAAGTATAGGTAAATTTGGTATTTTTGTCGTTTTGGTCGGTACTCTCACAAACAGTTATAGTTAGCCTCCAATCTGAAAGTCCTGGGTAGGACACTTGTTGATATCAACTATTCTGCTGTACATAATATAACTCTCAGTGTAGCTATAACAATATTCCATTGCGAATATTCAGGATTTCAGTTGGAAATCCAATGGGAAACAATTTGTCCAAAAAGGGAATAACATGCTAGATTTATAATAAATGTTTCATAACGGGTTACCATTTTGGTAATACGTTGTCTGAATAGTTGTCACGGGAGATCATTGCGACGGACCCTCAATTGTTCAAGTCTCATAGTGAGTCAGTGCCTTGTTTATGAGACCCTCAGTTGTCCAAGTCTCGTTGTGAGTCCATGTCTTGTTTATGAGACCCTCAATTGTCCAAGTCTCGTAGTGAGTCCGTGTCTAGTTTATGAGACCCTCAATTGTCCAAGTCTCGTAGTGAGTCCGTGTCTTGTTTATGAGACCCTCAATTATCCAAGTCTCGTATAGTGAGTCCGTGTCTTGTTTATAAGACCCTCAATTGTCCACGTCTCGCATGAGTCCGTGTCTTGTTTATGAGACCCTCAATTGTCCAAGTCTCGAAGTGAGTCCGTGTCTTGTTTATGAGACACTCAATTGTCCAAGTCTCGTAGTGAGTCCGTGTCTTGTTTATGAGACCCTCAATTGTCCAAGTCTCGTAGTGAGTCCGTGTCTTGTTTATGAGACCCTCAGTTGTCCAAGTCTCGTAGTGAGTCGGTGTCTTGTTTATGAGACCTCAGTTGTCCAAGTCTCGTAGTGAGTCGGTGTCTTGTTTATGAGACCCTCAGTTGTCCAAGTCTCGTAGTGAGTCGGTGTCTTGTTTATGAGACCCTCAGTTGTCCAAGTCTCGTAGTGAGTCCGTGTCTTGTTTAAGAGACCCTCAATTGTCCAAGTCTCGGAGTAAATCCGTGTCTTGTTTATGAGACCCTCAGTTGTCCAAGTCTCATAGTGAGTCCGTGTCTTGTTTATGAGACCCTCAATTGTCCAAGTCTCGTAGTGAGTCCGTGTCTTGTTTATGAGACCCTCAATTATCCAAGTCTCGAAGTGAGTCCGTGTCTTGTTTATGAGTCCCTCTGTTATCTAATTCTCGAAGTGAGTCCGTGTCTTGTTTATGAGACCCTCAGTTGTCCAAGTCTCGAAGTGAGTCCGTGTCTTGTTTATGAGACCCTCAGTTGTCCTAGTCTCGAAGTGAGTCCGTGTCTTGTTTATGAGACCCTCAATTGTCCAAGTCTCGTAGTGAGTCCGTGTCTTGTTTATGAGACCCTCAGTTGTCCAAGTCTCGTAGTGAGTCCGTGTCTTGTTTATGAGACCCTCAGTTGTCCAAGTCTCGTAGTGAGTCGGTGTCTTGTTTATGAGACCCTCAGTTGTCCAAGTCTCGTAGTGAGTCGGTGTCTTGTTTATGAGACCCTCAGTTGTCCAAGTCTCGTAGTGAGTCCGTGTCTTGTTTTAAGAGACCCTCAATTGTCCAAGTCTCGGAGTAAATCCGTGTCTTGTTTATGAGACCCTCAGTTGTCCAAGTCTCTTAGTGAGTCCGTGTCTTGTTTATGAGACCCTCAATTGTCCAAGTCTCGTAGTGAGTCCGTGTCTTGTTTATGAGACCCTCAATTATCCAAGTCTCGAAGTGAGTCCGTGTCTTGTTTATGAGTCCCTCTGTTATCTAATTCTCGAAGTGAGTCCGTGTCTTGTTTATGAGACCCTCAGTTGTCCAAGTCTCGAAGTGAGTCCGTGTCTTGTTTATGAGACCCTCAGTTGTCCTAGTCTCGAAGTGAGTCCGTGTCTTGTTTATGAGACCTCAGTTGTCCAAGTCTCGTAGTGAGTCCGTGTCTTGTTTATGAGACCCTCAGTTGTCCAAGTCTCGTAGTGAGTCCGTGTCTTGTTTCTGAGACCCTCAATTGTCCAAGTCTCGTAGTGAGTCTGTGTCTTGTTTATGAGACCCTCAGTTGTCCAAGTCTCGTAGTGAGTCCGTGTCTTGTTTCTGAGACCCTCAATTGTCCAAGTCTCGTAGTGAGTCTGTGTCTTGTTTATGAGACCCTCAGTTGTCCAAGTCTCGTAGTGACTCCGTGTCTTATGTTATGATTGATATATTCCCAATCTCATCATATATTATACACTACTCAAAAGAAATAAATGAACACCAAATTAAATTGCTATAAAGTTATTGATAGTATATGAAACATCGACTGAAATCTTCCTGTTTGATGTGCTAAATGATTTAATACAATAATTTCCCAATTGAATTTTTGACATCATGAGATGAAAATTCAACGTTAGAATGAATAATTCTTCGTGTTTTCTCATAATGACGAATCGGCAACTAACGCGTTTTGAGTAAATCGAGTTTTAAGTTAGACGTATTTTCGCTGATACTTTTCGAAGTTCATTTAATAACAGATTCATTAGGTTTTGTCACCTACGTGTTAAGTAATATTTTCTTGGCAAGTACATTCATTTATTTTAGAAAAATGTACTGTTTAAGTATTCTTAACGATGTCTTAAACGTATTCGTCACTATGTAAAAAAACAAGCCCGTGCGCTCGCCCATGCTTTTTGTGCACAAACGTTTGCTTATTCGTCAAAAAACAAAAATGACAACCGCGCGTACTCGCCTCCCATGCGTTTGTACACAAATCTTCGTATCCGTGATTGTACCGTATTGTCAGTAATGTTCGACTTTACATACCTTTTAATAATCCAATCAAAGTCATTGCATGACATTAAGATGTTATTAGTCCAAATTCATTGATATTACAAGTTTTACAAACTACAACATTTAAAAGCTTGAAGTTTTGTATAAAATTATTACTCGGTATGTCCTCGGTGAGAAACTGGTACACTGTAAACGCAGAGAATACTGTCAAACACGTACACAACGATAATGGTTACCAGCCCGCTGAACAGATTCGTCAGTATGTAAAAAAAAAAAAAATGTGACTTTTGGAATATTCGCCGTTCAGGGGGTGTCTTTAACCATTCAGAATTTGGCTGTCCGTGGCAGATTAACGGGCCGTTTAAGAAAAACAATGAGAAAAGAAAAGAAAAAACAATTAGATGACAATTTTGTGATTCACCCAAACATATTTTATTCAATTACCAATGGTGTAGGCTACACACCAATTCTACAATATTGTAGCTCATTTAAAGTATAATTTTTAAAAGAAGATACTTGTTTAACAGGGTCGGATCGAGGGTGGTTTAAAAGGGTAGGAATATGGCAAAAACGGGGCTCATATGAGAACGTATGGTACATTCACAGAAGCAGGGCGGGGGGAACATGATACCTTACCATCTAGATCATGTCAGTGTGGGAGAATCCAGTATACAGAACTCAACGACACAGTAGTTCATTAGATTAGCGTAGTCGTTCGACGATTTTTCGGGGATTTATTTTCACACACCCCTACTCCCTAAACATTTTTCATGGTTAACCCCTCCCTCGTCCAGTGATTTTGAAGGTGTTCATTTTTATCTACTGCCGCTGAAGTCAGTCGGCAAATTGGCTTCCAACCCTCCCACCCCCAAAAACACACACACAGTGGTCGGTATTCTCACAATCTGTCAACTTGAATCTACCATGTTGTTTTAATATATTGGATGAGTTGCCCAATATAAACACCACAGTGTAATTGTTAATTCCCCAGTACTTGCAGTGTATGGGCCTTAACAACCCCACAAAATCATTGATCGCTCTATATCATGTCCAGTGGGACAAACAAGAGAAATATTTTACCGTTTAAGGAATGCCATCACAATCGACTGGGATTGGGACCCTTGGTAACGTGTGTCGAGCAATTATTAATTAGTAATTTATGGGATCTTGGGCAGGGGGCGGATCTAGATTTCAAAGGGCACTTTTAGAAAAATCAGAATTCTCAGATTTGTATTTATTCGTCCTGACGCAGAAATTTGTAACCCCCTCCACTGAGAAACAGCTCCATCAATGTTGTATGGTGTTCTAAAAAGGCCACATGCACATTGCAAGAAGAGTGTGTAAGCGTCGCATTAGGATTCACGCGTTGCACTAGAAGAGTTGTCGCGTCGAGTTAGAAGTGTTGTCGCGTTGCACTAGAAGTGTTATCGCGTCACACTAGAAGTGTTCACCATTGCAGTTTTTCTCGTATGAAGAGCCGTATGTGACTAGATTTCGACTAATTAATATATAAGACTAAAATAAATGTAAATCCATATATTTACTAGAAATACCAATTATACAAATGCGGCAACCAGACTGGTTGGCAGCTAGCATGCATACGGTACTAAACATGAATATTTGGATTTATATTCCTTTAAAAAAGTCCTCCACAGCCCATACATTATTGTTTTACAGAAAAGGTTTTGTTTCTGAATTAGTGTTGTAGTTAACAAAAATGTTGCTAATCCTGTTACAAATATTTACAACCCTAAACTCTAGTCTCGATCCCAACTATCTACATGGAAGGTGAGCATTCTAAACCACAAGACTACCATGCCACTCGAATTTGACGTGTGTCGAGCAATTATTAATAATAATAATAATAATCATTTATATAGCGCTCTTACACAGTAATTAATGGGATCTTGGGTAGGGGCGGATCCAGATTTTAAAGGCACTTTTAGAAAATCAGAATTCTCAGATTTGTATTTATTCGCCCTGCCGCAGAAATTTGTAACCCCATCCACTGAGAAACGGCTCCATCAATATTGTGCGAATTTGTGTTACCACTGTGACATTTATCACAATGCAGCCATCTTTGTCACGTTCCCTAAGTACACAAGTATAGCGCTAGTCATCAATGCAAACAAGAGATTGGACTATAATTACTTTCCCCCTTGATCAACAGTGTCATTTGGCAAGCCATTATAGCTTTTCTTCTTCTCAAATAAGACTCGTGAATGCAGTCCATAGACCGTATGTATAATAATAAATTACTTGTGTAAAAGAGGTTCATTTGGCAAATTAGGCAACAATTTGTTAATTTCATCTTTATTTATGATGTAATTATGTAATTATGACACAATTTGTATAACATTTACGTACACATTGCACAGGGATCGGCGTGGTAATTAGGGATGGATATGAGAAAATAAGTGGAGAAACAGGGGCGGATCGAAGGAGGTTTAAAAGAAGAGGCATATGGATAAAAATAAATCATCGTAGTTTCCACAAGTGACATATTCGTCACACGTGGTGATAAAATCGCGTTGCGAGATATAAGCGATTGAATTTGTAAAGTTTTAAAATCGCGTTTTCGATGTCATTTTAATCTCGAAGATCATTAATTTTTACTTTGTAAGAAAGCTGAATTCTCAAATGATACATAACTGTATTCGTTTTGTAAAGGAAAATAATTATAAACGAGTAACATACTAATAAACCAAACCGTCACTTTATGAAAACTGTACACGCTGTTGTCAAGTGACATTTCCCGTGCATTAATATAGGGACACGCGTCAACTTCGTGGAAAACACGTGTGGCGTGACCGTTTGTGTCACTTCGTGAAAACCTAAAACCACAGTTGACTCTAATTTTACAAAAACTGGGAGGATCCTGTATATGTATCCCCTAGATCCCTCAGTGTGGGAGGATCCTGTATATGTATCCCCTAGATCCGTCAGTGTGGGAGGATCCTGTATATGGAACTCAACAAAATGGTTGTAGCATACAGAAGCGTACAGCGGTTTTCCAATCATCCACAAAATAGAATTCTCTCCAGAGCAACTTAAGGACTAGCCTCCAGTTATACTTCCATGTGGATGTTTTAAAAGAGTTTGATCAATAATGTATATTGATCAAACGGTCAGTGAAAAGCTTCGAGAAACATCTAACAATAATATGAATTGGCAAGTGTATACCACAATATATCAAGAAACATAAAGTGTACAGAAACAATCTAAATTAAACATCGTAACTCTTAGACCGTCTCTTGTATTTCTCGTAAGTGTTCGCCGGTGCCTCGGGGTCCCCCGGCTCCGGACTTACTCCTGTCCAAGTTTTTCAGGTGGGTGGGAAACTTTTGCCAAATCTGAATGGGTGTATTCGATCGTGCTACAGATTCAGGAAATTCTAAAACGAGTAAATTTTGACGTGTTCCAGTCAATAGGGTTCGACACTGACAAGCTTTTAGGGGAGAAATGAGCGTGTATAAGTTGACTTCAGAGACGACAGAGATTTTACGAGAATACGAGACTTATGTACACCTTACACTGGGAGCTTCATCATTTGCAGCGTTAGATGGTTTGGTTTTCAGATTGGGCTTATCTAGGAAACTGGAATAGAGTGGTTTCGTGATATAAAAGTAAGCGTTACAATTTACAATTTGTTAAATGTTGCAAATAAATGACCAGTTTATTTTTTCTTGTTATTTTCTCTTTAACGACACAACGTAATAAGCTAAAACTTTCACAGGTTGGTTATTTAATCTTAATTCAAAGAAAGTATGATTACTATTAGAATCAGTTTTTTCGAATAATACCAATAGTGTATAATGGTTTTAAACGTAAAAATGCCAGTTGTCTTTGCTTCGATCCGTTTAATATAAGCCTACATTATTTCGTTCACTGAGTAGTGAAAACCAATATGCTCGCCTCAATTAACCATCAATCAAAAACTTCACAAAAAAGCTCCTGTCAGTTTAAGGCGAGTTCATATTTAAATACGTCATAGTTACTATGGTTACAGCAGGCAACACGAAAACAGAGAAAGATGTGAGCAGTTGTGGTACGATGCGGCGTCACTTTGGAAGCCAGCTGTGTTTGGAGCGGATGTATAATTCTGAATTCAGTCAACATCTCGCACTCTCTGAAGTTTACAATGAGATATTCTAGTTTCATTTTAGCCCTTATTTTGCCATTTACTTTGGCAATCACCATGTCCCTTGTGATCTATGTAAATGGTGATGACATGTGTGGGGCTATGACCCAGGCCGAACCCGGTGATGACCGCGCCGCGCTTATGTCGAAGGCTTTCGACAACTTTAGATCAACTTGTCGAAAGGGCGGGAAGAAATTGTCGAAAGGAGGACATGGTAAGTAATCACCTTTTTACATGAGCTTGCGCTGAAAATCACTATGCGTAACGATACTTATACGGACAGTTCAAAGAATGCAGTTTTAGAAATACACTTCTGAGAAAATGCACAATTCTATTTTTAATTCAGTTAAAATAATTTGACAAATGTATGATAGCATACCATTACAATGTCATGTACATTTGTGATAATTTATTACTTTTGAAATTATCAATAGTGTATAAAAGTCTTGAAGCGACTTAAATTTGTCCTAACTGAAAAAGGACATTTACAATTAAAACCAATCATATCTATTTCAAAAAATGCATCACTTTGCCCTAAAACAGTTTCGCGTAGGCATATGTCCAAATCATTTCATTTCACGAATGCCTCAGGTGCTGAATAGTTTGGATAATAGCGGCAAGCGAGTAGCAAGAAGATATCAGTGTGGTGTCAAAAGATGTTGGTACACTCATTGGTTAATTTTGGCTGCCATGCAATCGACCCGTGGTTGCTACTGTATGTTAATGGGGATGTTTCATTATCATGACGGCATTTTGAAACGCCTAAATATAATTAAAACCGAAGCGTTAAAATAAATGTGCCGTTTTAGCTCCCAAGTGTTCCCAAGTACAGGCTTATGTAGGTTAATCGCGTAAAGAAGGGTTCTAAGCAAATATCAATCGTTCACTTTTTGTTTCATTTTATAAAGAGAGGTTATGTCATAAGGAAACCAAACTACGTAAGTTTTTTTTATATAAAATTTTGTAACAAGTAATTTTGTCCGAACCCCTTTTGTCTCAAATGTAGAAAAGCCTAAAGTCTGTTGATGGAAAAGAAATGGCCTCTTACGTTTACACATACAACAGCGCTAATATTTTCAGTGTAATTACAACATATTTGGCTGATACTTGAGTGATTTCGTCGACTGAAGGGTGTCTTTGCAACTGCGACATCAGGAAGGCGTTTTGTTTTCCCCAAGTGGACATTGATCTTTCTCTGAATTCGAGACAAAAGGTGTTCAGAGAAAGTGACTTTTTACAATATCTTACTGTGTGTTTAGATAATAAAATGTATGTTGTTAAGTGTTCGCCGGCGCCTCGGGTCCCTTTTGGCTCCAGACTTACTCCTGTCCAAGTTTTTCAGGTGGGTGGGGAACTTTTGCCAAATCTGAATGGGTGTATTCGATCATGCCACAGATTCAGGAAATTAAAAAAGATCATAGTAACTTTGACGTGTTCCTGTCAATAGGGATCGGCACTGGCAAGCTTTTAGGGTAGAGATGACGTCAGCAGAATAGAGCGGGTATAAATTTACTTTAAAAACTACAGAGATTTTTCCAGATGCAGGAAATTCAAAAAAAGAGTAGGTGAGAAATGAGCGTGTATAAATTGACTTCATAGACGACAGAGATTTATACGAGAATACGAGACTTATACACTAGGAGCTTTATCATTGGCAGCGTTCGATGGTTTGGTTTTCAGAATGGGCTTAGCCAGGAAACATGAATCATGTGCTTTTGTGATATAAAAGTAAGCATTACAATTAACTTTTTTTTTTAAATGTTGCAAATAAACGACCAGGTTATTTTTTCTCGTTATTTTCTCCTTAACGACACAACGTAATATAAAGCTAAAACATTCACATGTTTTTTTTTAATGTACCGGTATATCTTAATTCAAAGAAAGTAAGGTTATTTTTAGAAGCAGTTTTTCGAACAATACCAATAGTGTATAATGGTTTTATACATGAAAAATGTGAATTGTTTTGCTTCGATCCGTTTAATGTAGGCCTACATTATTTCATTCACTGAGTAATGAAAACCAATATGCTCACCTCAATTAATCATCAATCATCAATCAGTTTAAGGTGAATTCATACGTAACTGCGTCATAGTTACTATGGCTACAGCAGGCAAAACTTGTATTTCTGAATTCAGTTAACATCTTGTACTCACTTTTTACAATGAGTTATTCTAGTTTCATTTTAGCCCTGAATAAGTTTATTTTAATGTCAACCCAAGATAAAATTTGGTAAAAATTTGTCTCAAATTTAGAAAAGCCTAAGGTCAAAAGGTGCTCAGAGAAAGTGACATTTTATAATATCTTACTGAGTGTGTGATTTGTTTAATAAAATGTATGTTGTTAAAATTTCTTATTACATAACCTCTCTCAAAATGAGGAATGGTTCATTATTAATATATGCTTATAGCCCCAATATCTTCAATCCGATTCCACTCGTGTTCAGAGTCAGACTCGCTTGTGGCAGAGTTTCATCCCCAAGGATCACCCTCTCCTCGGCCGTGTTTCACAGGGATGCCAGCTCGACTGACGCGCTGGCACATCCGTCCTCGGACTCCCGCGACCCTCATCCAAAATAGGCATACACTACAGCCACATGTACACTACGTTGGGGTGGGAGGTATAAGGGAGCTTAGAGCCACATTAATTTCCCAATGTTCTTCTGCAATATAATGTAAACACTTAGTCGTGCAATAAATACGTTTGGAAAGGAATGTGCATGCTTCTTTTATTGTATTTGTTAAACCAGGTCTTGTTTGAAAAAAATTGCATCAAATTCATTGAAATTCTTCCCCCTTCATCATGAATGAGTTTGTCATAGTTCTAATGTTAAGCCGTGGTATTGTCAGTAGGAGGGTAAAAAATGTCTTATGAAATGCAATTTTTTTTAGATACATAGATACATATTTTAGAAAATATCCATGCTTCTCGACAAAAGGGAAGCTTATTTTTAGGAAATATTTTAAATGTTCATCCTTGACACACTACTGACATAAGGGCGCTGTTTGTGAGAACCCAAGAGGTACTCAGTGTCACAGCAGCACTGAACGTGCACAAAATCAAAACCCCGAACCTTGCCCAAGAAAACAGTGGTTACCTCAATAAGTATATTGATTGGTAACCAAAACACTCGGTTAACTAGACAATACCAAAACGAAACAAAAAAATTTTTAAAGACGAGGAATTCAGTCCACTTTTATGCAAAAGTCAACCATGATGCCACATCAGACCAGCTGTTACGTTACGGATTTCCGAATGAATATGCAAATTACTATTAGCATATAGTCCATATAGCTCAGCCTGTATATCACCCTGAAGGAGACCACTCTAACCTAACTCCCAATACAACATCCCCGTACCCCTAATTAAAATATATAATAAATATTAAAACAAAAAAATGTAACAACGTTGACATTCCGTTTGTGCCACGCTAAGTATTGCATCCACGAAAAGTTTATATTATGAGTATATATTAAATGACTTATTATCTTGTTTAAACGATATTTGACATTACAAGAACAGGTGATTTACAATCACAACACATTTCGGTATCCAACGAAACAGTAGAAATTACAGTTATGTTCCTAAAGCAAACAAATTAATTGATCAAAGAAAGATCTCCCTCAAAATGCAATTGTTTAGTACAACTAAAATTCTAGAAAATATAGATTCACTACAAAAAAAGAAAATGCAGGTAAATGTTTTCACAATTTGCACGTGAGGTTATTGGATTGTTAAAATATAAATCATAACACAAATTATTTGTGATTATTTAATTAGATAAAATCCTAAATCACCATGTGATGGCAAAGGTGAGGTCAAGCCATTATTTTGTTTTTGAATGCATGTAGTCATGGACGGCGATCCTGGGATACCCTATTTATACGAGAAGTAATGTCCCCCGCCCAATAGTTATAATAATTATCCTGTTATCGACACCCTTTTTCAAAGAAATCCTATGTCATTGATTCCTGTCACCCCTTTAGCGTGACAAACATTGAACAATTTACAATCAGTTTTTAAACAAACTCCATAAAATCCTGGTGACATGTATAATAATAATTACGTTGGGATGGGAAGTATAATGAAGCTTAGAGCCACATTAATTCTACCAATGTTAAATCTTTGAAAAGTAATACCTCTTATTTTAACTATATATCTCTATAACTCTATAACCCATGGGGATGTGGGTGTGCCAACGTTATTTGCTGAGTTTGTATCTCTTCCTTCATAAAAAGTGCAAAAAATGCGTATAGCGTTGTTTGTTTGTTTGTTTGTTTTATTTTCATCTGCAGATACAAACTGGTAAGAACAGTTCATTAACAAGATAACAATAATCACATTTTAGAAACATTATAATATTTGATAATTGTTAATCGGGGTAACATCCAGAGGTCAAATCCTTCTTTGGGGGAGTGCCCTGGCTACGGATGGATGTTAGGTCCATTTAAATAAAAAATGTGCTCTTTTCTTTTATCGTTTTTGCAATACAAAAATGAAAAAGAGAAATATACAATTTTTTCGTTTCACCGTAAACAATTAAAATATACCGGTTTGTTTTGTTTACCGTTCTCCGACATAAACACAAACAAGAATTATTATATATATATTTTTTTTAATTAAACTAAAACAAAAAATAAAACGTTGATGTTATTTTCTTTCCCTAATGTTCTTGTATGTCAAACAAATCCATTAACTTTTTATCAACGGAAGTTGACACGAACACCGTGTGTTTGCTCTAACAAACACTTGAGCTCTAGTTTTCTGTTTAACTTTTGGTTCCATCTGGAAGAAAATTTCAAAATGGGGTCATGTCTGTGTACGAAATTTCACATAATTCGAGGTTTGTAAGATGATACAAAGATTGTTCATTTATCTTTTGTGGTTCATGAAATAATTTTTTTAAAGATTAAACCTCTGTTTGATGTAATTCGATATCTGATGACGTCATCATAACGTCACAACTTAATTGTGAAACATGTCTGCGTCAAAGTATTTGTGAAGTTATAAGTTATTCTGAACTTTGCTTCAGAAAAGTTTCACGACAAAACTCACATCCGTGAGAATGCGCGTGCTAACGAGACGCACGCATAATATTTAATGTATCGAATTACGAACGAACAGGTTACATCGAAGCCACTTCTAGATACGGGGGGTGTCCATGGGTCCTGAACCCTTTTAGCTGCATATTTTAAAGTTTCCTGGATCTAGAGCGAATAATTTTTGAATTCCCCCCCCCCCCCCCTTCAACAATCATGAATCAGTCCCTGTATTTACTAAACTATATTGGGACGGCTTCGTTAATACGTAACGGGACTAGAGGAATAAATATTGTGCCCTTAATAATTATGTTCGGTCCGTTTTCACGACACTTATTACATGTTATTGACTGAAATCTATGTAGAAAATTGATAAATACCTGCAGTTAAGGCAATCTGATTGGACAGAACGTCATCATCAGCGATAATAACCAACCAGCAAAGCGAGTAGGGTTTAGGTGTACGGGCGATAAAGGACTCCTTCGGCTCAGTCCTGCTTATCGCCCGTAGCCACGATCCTCGGTATTTATCCAAAATTCCGCGACAAACGTTTATTCTATTAATACAATTCTAGGATAATCAATTTCAGCAAATTCCCTAGATTTTTGTGTGTATTTTTTCACAGTAATCTGACATGGATAATCAGTTGTGCATTTTTATTTCAATTGAAATAATTCCCGCTTAATAAGTATTTAAAAAAAAAAAAAATCATATTTTGTCCATAAGAGGAAAAATGTAAACCAACCATGTTGCAGTTTTAGGGGCTTCCGGTGTTAGGGCCTGTGCCATGATCCAGAGGTTAAAGAAATCTGTGTTTTGTAAATTTTGTTAATAATAAGTAATAATGTAATAATGTTCCTATTTAAATTCCTAGTGTACCCTTATTTTAAACTTAACTGGGTGAGCACACATCCATAGGTATGGGCGAGCAGTCACTTTTGTCAGAAAAACCACAATCGATTAATGGAATTTTATTGTACGCCATACCAACCTTGATGTACTACTAACATGAACTGGACATTGGAATTCGCAGAGTCTATGGAATGCCGAGAATTCAGGATTCGCTATATAAGGAGAATTGCCAAATTCTCGTCCTCATTTTTTTCTTCCTGGAGTTTGTTGGCGGAGGTCTGCAGGTAGCAGCGTGGGCGGAGAAGTTTCTGTGTGCCCACGTTGAGGGCAACATGCTGTTCTAGTTGCTGAACCTTTGTTTGTTTTTATGTTTTGAGTACGCCGTTCCTGCACGAATTAATTCGTGAAACCCAGTAAAGTTCGTCGCCGCAGAAACCATGCAGTAAGCTGTTACAACTTACTGCCAGCGCCAGTGTTGTCTTCTGGGAGTTTGCCGCCGACGAGGCGACTGAGGTATCAGAGGGCGTCGAACTTTACGCACACATAATCGTCGTGGCTTGGGCACTGTGTGAATTCACTGAACCTGGGGTCAACTGGACCTTTCGTCTGTACCGGTCGCGTGAAGCGACGACGGTACGAGGGACAGGAACAACCGCCTGCCGAGAACTGTACCTGTTGCATTCCACCATTTTCCACCACATTTCGCGTGATTTTGAGATCAACAATCTACGGTAACCAATCATAAACATTGACTTGTTTCGACAGTGACTTGAATAGTGGGTCTCCGACCCTAATTTTATCGGCTGGGCTGCTCGCCCATATCAAACCTTAATTTTTCTATCCAATTCTTATGCTATAACACAACTGGTCAATGGCTTTTTGTTTGTATTGCTATTTTCTGTTTCGTAATGATTTAATATTAAATTTGATTGAACATATTTGCTGTTTGTATTTTTGCATGTCTGTTTGACTATTTTGTTACCCTAATTTTCCAGTACGTGGGTTATTTTTAAGCCTCTAGCGTTTTCGGAATGTTTGGGCTGTAACGCCGCCATTCTAAATAGAAGGTACAAATTCAACATTGGTTTGGAAACATACTTTAATCCGTTACGAGACATTATTATAATACACCCCACAAAAACAACAACAACAAACAAACAAACAAACAAGCAAAACCAAAAGCCCCAAAGATGCAACAGTGTAAACGATAAATGTAACAAGGCCATTTGTTTTTCTCCAGTGGACCTTCGGTTTTCTGAAATCGAGACAAAAGGATTTCGGATAAAATTTCTTTTACAATATTTTACCTGACGTGATAATACAATGTATTGTTTATTTTCCAACTTATGACAACATTTCTAACAGTTGGGAAATGTCAATTACTGATATTTCCTGAGAACTTTCTTTAAAACAGGGTTATGTTATAAAACTATGAAATATGCACGCCAAAATCATTATTTAAAGAGAAAATGTCCAGTGCCTTGTTGATGACTGCTCCAGTCGTTAGTTCTTTTGTTGAAATGACGCAACATGTACAACGACTGTTTGAAAAAAAAGCTTAATTATTTTACTGCGTTGAAAATCATAGAACACCATGGGCGTGAAAATGTGTTCGAAAATGATATTCGTGGCGCATATCAGGCATGAGGTGGAAACAGCTTAATTTACTAGGTAATTACATGTATATTGCTAATATATAAATCCACAATCACGAAACTTGCCAGTTTGCATATAATTTGCATTTAATTATGAAATATGACATTTTTGTATAATCTGAGTAATTGAAATGTGCTGTCTTATTATGTTTCCCCACCCTGAGATGTCAAATCGTTCAGTGGGGTTGGGAATGAAGTGTGATGAAGGGATGTTCACGATTTTGGAAATATCTGATGATTTCATTGCAAAAGAATTACATTACCAAGAACTTGCCTGTAACAAAATGACTGCTCCTGCATGTCTGATGCTCAAATACTCCACCCACCTCTCAACTTATGGCCTTGTTTCCTCACCCTTAGACCCCTGGGAACTACCCACCTTGCCTACCCAAAATGACATTTTGCGATACTTTTGTTATCCTTTAAAAAATTGAGTTATTTATTGTCAATATGTTTTGTTAAAATATTTATGAATTGATGAACACTTCTACTTAATGGATTAAACGAAGCATTTTTGTATGACACTTTTACTTTGTTTGGATGTTTTTTCCATCCATCTGAAGAATTTTCAGCACTTCATAACCTTTCACTGGTGCATACAAATATTCTTAATGGATTAAACGAAGCATTAAGAGTAAAGGTAACTTTTACATTGGTATATTCCTCTAAAATACATGTTTACATACCTACAGTAAGCTTGGTTATTAGTACACAGCAAGAATTGGAACAATGATTCTACTTGATTTTTAAGAATCGGATTGCAGCAGTTTGCAATATAGGTTTGTGAAGTTCGAAAAATGATTAGAACCTATAATTTAATAATTTGTAGTGTTATCAAAATAATCTGTGTGGTCATTTTATCATGACTTCCCAAAAGAGCATTTTCAAATGCACATGCATCACCTTTGTAATTTTGTGTCACTCCATACAACATTGATAGAATCCATCATGCCTATACTTGGAGACGATTTACCTGTGTCACATGATCCCAGCATTGATACTGTGATAGACCTCTGTAGTATTCACAGTTTGAGTCACGTTCTTTTCATTATATGTGCAAATACAACATACTTTAACTGATAAAATATATGACGATCACATTTTTATCAGCTTGTAAGAGAAGGTACAGCATATCTATAGTAAACATACATTAATTAAAATCCATTAGTTTAACATTTTGTTTTTCATATCAACATCTTTTATGAATTTAACACAAAACTAAATTTATTTGTAAGATTAAAAAACTTCAGACATAATATTTTCAAGGAATAATTTATACTTGTACCAAAAGCCAGTATTTACCTATGTTGTATGTAATTCCCTTCTAACAAGTTTGTTTTTAAATTAATTATATAAAATGATAAAAAATAACACTGTCTGCAAAGGCTTTTAAAAATTGGCAAAAAGATTGATTGTGGATTTATGGTATGTTGTTTATCATATTTTTCTGCTCATTTCTAAATAAAGAAAATGCTCATACTTGATATGCGTCACGAAACTGCAAGATAATCGGCTATGCATTTTGGTCTAAGGGGTTTACTGAACGAGGTTGCTTATTTCAAATCAAACAGCGAAAATCCGAAAACTAACACTAAACTAAACCGCTTCAGCAGGGCTATCGTGCTTTTGTAATTAATAGATTTTTGCAAGAAGAAAACTTAGATTTAGTCCTCCAGACTGTACCTGCAAATTAATTTCAGCACGTAGTTCATGGACTATACTCATGAAAACGTACTCGTTTATTTATTAAAAATATTTTGATGTAGGGCCCTATATATTCGTACTCGTAGTCATGAAAAAATTATCTACTACAAGATTAGTCTGTCTATCATAAAATGTTGTAATCTGTATTTGTTTTACAAATTTTAGCTGGCTTGTAGAAAATATACCAAAATGTAATGGTGTTGTGTACGTTCTGAAATACTCCGGTTCCGACTGTCTATAATTAGGGATTCATATTTTGAAGGATGTAGTGTAATAAGAAGCGGGTAATTTATTACCAGCTTGATTCATACATTTTTCGTAGTATACATAATCATCGTTAATTTAATGGAAGATAACGGAAGAGCAACACCGCTATTAAATAGGCCTATAATTTTTTTTAAACGAGGCCAGTTGCATCGTTGCAGCATCAATTGTGAGGTCCAGGTAAAGGCAGATATTTATTTCCGCTAAGTTGCCACTCAGTTGTTGTCATGGTTTTCTTGATGTCACATGGGCGTCAATTGCTACTTAGAAGCACCACTTAGAAGTTGAGGGACATGCAATCAGTGCCGCGAATCCAGGATTTGGCAACTATATGGATGTAGACCAGGGTCACACAGCATCAACCCCTTTTAGACATGAAATAATTATTTAGAACTTTTTTTTGGGGGGGGGGGGTGCTGTGCGCACCCAGCCATCCGCCACTGCAATCGTGAAGGCCTACTTTAAAGGCCCTGGTAAATGGTTTATATAGATGTTCTGTAGTGTGCTGTGCGCTTTATGATGACTTGATGAAACTGTAGTTTACTCCTCAGGAGTCAGAGGTGAATCAGAGTATAGGCCTACATATTAAGTAAAATGGTTTTATGTGCCATCAAAAGAGGGAGCACAATTGATATACTGTCCCTCATTTTAAAAAGTGGGTTCCGCTGTACCCCAAACAATCGATGCTCATGCGTCACAAATTGCAAAGTCTGTCATTTTTACGGTCAATGACAACATTTTTGAACGCACAAGTATGTGTTACGTACGGGTGTAGAGTCATCTCGTCTAATGATCGACTAGTCAGTTGATTTCACTCAATCGAGACCAACTCGTTAGTTGACCGAATCGTCAAGAAACATTGTACTCACTGCATACAGTCAACATGGAAAGAAAGGTTTGTAGGTTTGCATGGTGAAAAGGATAAGTAAAGACTGTTTCCGGTGACACCATGTGAAAATTCTCTTTTGAGTAGTACATAGTTCTGAAAGAACTGGTCGTTACAACTCGACGTTTCGCAATTTGATGAGTATGTTCTGATCTTCTTCAGCAAGCAGTGGTAGATCCAAGATTTGGCCAAGACGGTGGCTTACTCCAGGTCGGTCGCACAACCTCAACCATTTAATTGTGTTATGTTGCATTAGTGTTCATGCGTTTTGCACGTACGTACGACTGTCATTAAGGTCTTGGCCAATGAAAGCTCTGTTGCTGACTCGCCCAGCTCCAACCCCTCCGACCGTCGACGTCATAGAATTTCACAATGAGTCCCGTCTGCCATTGTTCGATTTCTTTCACCCGTTCATTTGCAACGAAGGTCGTCAAAGAAGACAATGCCAACTTCATTGAGTTGTCTGCGGCTCAGAGGTTAGGACTCTTTCTGGTGATGGTGGCGTCATATTTTGTTTGCTTGCCACACGTTTTCATCGCTCTGTCTTGTTGTTGTTTTTCTTTTTCTTGGGAGAGTTGGATCGGATTGGATTAATTGAATTGATTCTTTCTTGGGCAGGGGTGAGGTGTGGGGTGGGGTGGTGGGGTGGAGAGGTGGTGGGGTGGTGAGGTGGTGGGGTGGTGGGTGGTGGGGTGGTGGGGTGGTGGAATGACCGGCTTGGGCTGCAGGCTCGGTCCGTTGACAGCGACCAGCCCCAAGCCGGTCATTATCAGGCAGTGAAGACCGGGTCCTCACAATGTTATTCCCTTATTATTATTACCTATAATTATTACTGTGCCATCCAGAAGGATCAACAATTTTGTTTGTAATTATTGGTATATTCCTGTTTATGTGTATCTATCTGTGTGGAACCTTGATTTTTCCTGAAAATAAAAATGTATAATTAAACAGCTGTAACAAAAAGTCTGATAGAAATCACAAACATTTGCGTGGTAGCCTATACTTCCGCCATCATATCCCGATTAATGTTTCCGTACTCTTCTCCTTAACTGGACCTCGTTTCTTTCTAAGGTAATGCTGCACAATGTCTTCTTCTGGGTTGGAGTTTTGGATAACGTAATTCACAAACCCAGGCCCCATTGGCTTTCCATATGGCTCTGGGTATCCCTCTAATATCAGACGTCGCCTTCATTATTTACAGGTAATCATCGACTCTGTCTGTGGGCCATGGCGAAATATGTGTTGGTCTCACATTGTGACGTAGACGTAGACAGGTGCGTGACACCGTCCACTCAACCTAGATGAGAGAGCAATTTGCATTGACTCAATATCTACATAAGCAATGGATTATGGGTAAACCAAAGACGTACCCAAAGTTGTAGAGTCCTTTGCCACATTTGTATAGACGACGTACCATTTGAAAAGACTCCTGATCCTTCAGGGTGTACAATGTCTTTTATATTACATTATGTATAGACGACGTATCATTTGAAAAGACCCTCCCGATCCTTAGGGTAATGTCTTTATATTACATTTGTATAGACGACGCACCCATTTGAAAAGTGCACCTTCCGATCCTTTAGGTACGTCTTTTATATTACCTTTGTATAGACGACTTAAGACTCCTGATCCTCTTAGGTACGTCTTTTATATTACACATTTGTATAGACGACGTAATATCATCGTTGGAAAATACTCCCGATCCTAGATTAGCGGAAGTGTCACACCTGTCTAGCTGCCGTTCACGTTCAGAGACCAACACATTTCATCATGGCCTGCCAAACAAGTCCGATTAACTCAACAATAATGATCAGAGCGACGTCAGGGACACAGAGCCCATGGAACACTAATGGGGTTCATGGCTGTGATTTCTTATTCAAACTCCAACCCAGAAGAAGACATCGTTCAGCATTATCTCGTAGAAGAAACGCGATCAAGTTATGAGAAGAGTACGATAAATAATTAATCGGGATATTGGCAGTATAGGCTACCACACGAAACAAGTTGATTGTATATCTGACTTTTTTTATTACAGGCTGTTTAATTATAATTTATTTTTATTTTCAGAAAAAATTCAAGGTTCCACATACATAGATACACACGTAAACGGGAATTTTCATAAATAATTACAAACAAAATAATTGATCCTTTCTGGATGGCATCGTAATAATAATTAAGAATTGATAGCAATTAGATAAAACTGCGTCTAATAATAGCAGATAAAAATACATCATACCAAATTCATTATGACCATGAGGACTGGCTGACTGGAAGAAGAGAATAGAATAAGAATAAGACGTAGGCCTACGGAATAATAGGACAACAAGTAATCGTGCTATTATATATTTAAATAAACTTAGGGCTCCACCATAGGTACCGAAGCATGCGTACGCACCCCCAAATTCCCACAATAGTCGAAGTTCAGATTCCTTTTTTCAAAACGAAAAATCGAAAAGAAATATTGAAAAAGCCGCCACTTAAAAATCCCACCAGTTTCAATATAGGTTGTATTTTCAAACTTTTCACCCCCTTCTGTACGGGTATGCATGAACATTATTAACAGAAGTAGTACGTCAGGTGAGGTAGGGGCGCAAATATCAAAAAAGATATTTTTGACCAAATTCTCTGTATAGTAGCGTTTTGATGATTTAAGAAAACCGATTTCTAAAAAAAAAAAAAATCGGTTTTCAAGAGCAAAATGGGTTCTAACGTCATCATTACTTTCATGACGTCACGCGGATAGCTGCCGGTTTTACGATGATAAAAATCGATGAGGCCAAAACCATATTTTAAAAAATCGATGAGGTTTTAGCGCAGCTTTTTGCAAGAGATGACGTCATCAATGTCATACGATTACAGAGATTGGATGACGTAACGACAAAATACTTAAAATAAAAAAAAAAAAAAGAGATTCTTTAAAAAGTGAGATAATGAATTAACTATTATCTAGTTGTATAATAAAGATGTATACAAAGAAACAACCCAAATGGGCATTGAAAACAATTGAAAAAAGTTTAATCGAGAAATATTTAGTAGTCACGTAAAATTACTATTGATTCTATAAAAGACGATAAATATCACTACGTTTGGAGACCAGTTGAAAAAGAATTATTACCATGGAGACACATTTTAGCAAACGGTAACGTAACTCGTATTCGCACGGTCATTACAGAGATTTGGTGAGTAATCGATGAGGCTTTAACGTACTTTAAAAAGTGAGATAATTAAATAACTATTATCTAGTTGTATAATAAAGATGGAGAGAACGATGATTTTGTGTGAATGGCTTTTTGGG
>CM055819.1:51626260-51650014 GCA_029582265.1 Zoroaster sp. YZ-2022
TCCGTTTAATGTAGGCCTACATTATTTCATTCACTGAGTAATGAAAACCAATATGCTCGCCTCAATTAATCATCAGTCATCAATCAGTTTAAGGTGAATTCATACGTAACTGCGTCATAGTTACTATGGTTACAGCGGCAAAACTTGTATTTCTGAATTCAGTCAACATCTTGTACTCACTTTTTACAATGAGTTATTCTAGTTTCATTTTAGCCCTGAATAAGTTTATTTTTAATCAACCCAAGATAAAATTTGGTAAATTTTGTGGTTCATGAAATGATTTAAAAAAATATTAAACCTCTGTTTGATGTATTCGATATCTGATGACGTCATCATAACGTCACAACTTAATTGTGAAACATGTCTACGTCAAAGTATTTGTGAAGTTATAAGTTAGTCTGAACTTTGCTTCAGAAAAGTTTCACGACAAAACTCACATCCGTGAGAATGCGCGTGCTAACGAGGTGCGCGCATAATATTTAATGTATCGAATTACGAACGAACAGGTTACATCGAAGCCACTTCTAGATACGGGGGGTGTCCATGGGTCCTGAACCCTTTTGGCTGCATATTTTAAAGTTTCCTGGATCAAGAGCGAATAATTTTTGAATTCCCCCTCCCCCCCTTCAACAATCATGAATCAGTCCCTGTATTTACTAAACTACGGTATATCGGGACGGCTTCGTTTACGTAACGGGACTAGAGGAATAAATATTGTGCCCTTAATAATTATGTTCGGCCCATTTTAACGACACTTATTACATGTTATTGACTGAAATCTATGTAGAAAATTGATAAATACCTGCAGTTAAGGCAATCTGATTGGACGGAACTTCATCATCAGCGATAATAACCAACCAGCAAGTAAGCGAGTATGGTCCGTGGCCACGGGCGATAAAGGACCTCTCCTTCGGCTCAGTCCTGTATCGCCCGTAGCCACGATCCTCGGTATTTATCCTAAAATTCGCGCGACAAACGTTTATTCTATTAATACAATTCATAGGGATAATCAATTTCCAGCAAATTCCCTAGATTTTTTTGTGTATTTTTTCAGAGTAATCCGACATGGATAATCAGTTGTGCATTTTATTTCAATTGAAATAATTCCCGCTTAATAAGTGTTTTTTTTTTTTAAATCTATCATATTTTGTCCATAAGAGGAAAAATGTAAACCAACCATGTTGCAGTTTTAGGGCTTCCGGTGTTAGGGCCTGTGCCATGATCCAGAGGTTAAAGAAATCCGTGTTTTGTAAATTTTGTTAATAATAAGTAATAATGTAATAATGTTCCTATTTAAATTCCCTAGTGTACCTTTATTTTAAACTTAACTGGGGTGAGCACACATCCATTAGGTATGGGCAAGCAGTCGCGTTTGTCGAAAAATCGATAATCGATAAATGGAATTTTTATTGTACGCCAAACCAACACTTGATGTACTACTAACATGAACTGGACATTGGAATTCGCAGAGTCTATGGAATGCCGATAATTCAGGATTCGCTATATAAGTGAGAATTGCCAAAATTCTCGCCCCTCATTTTTTTCTTCTTCCTGAGTTTCGGGGCGGAGGTCTGCAGAGTAGCAGCGTGGGCGGAGAAGTTTCTCTGTGTGCCCACGTTGGGGAACGGCATGCTGTTCTAGTTGCTGAACTTTTGAGTTTTTATATTTTGAGTACGCCGTTCCTGCACGAATTAATTCGTGAAACCTCCAGTAAAGTTCGTCGCCGCAGAAACCATGCAGTAAGCTGTTACTTACCAGCGCCAGTGGTTGTCTTCTTCTGGGAGTTTGCTCGCCGACGAGGCGAAGCTGAGGCTCAGAGGGGCGTCGAACTTTACGCACACAGTGGCTCGTCGTGGCTTGGGCACTGTGTGAATTCACCAGACCTGGGGTCAACTGACCTTTTTCGTCTGTACCGGTCGCGTGAAGCGACGACGGTACGAGGGACAACCGCTGCCTACCGAGAACTGTACCTGTTGCATTCCACCATTTTCCCACCACATTTCGCGTGCTTTTGAGGAGATCAACAATCTACGGTAACCAATCATAAACATTGACTTTTGTTTCGACGAGTGACTTGAATAGTGGGTCTCCGACCCTAATTAGTAATTTTGCCTGGGCTGCTCGCCCCATATCAAACCTTAATTTTTCTATCCAATTCTTATGCTATAACACAACTGGTCAATGGATTTTTTTTGTATTGCTATTTTCTGTTTCGTAATTATTTAATATTAAATTTGATTGAACATATTTGCTGTTTGTATTTTTTGCATGTCTGTTTGACTATTTTGTTACCCTAATTTTCCAGTACGTGGGTTATTTTTAAGCCTCTAGCGTTTTCGGAATGTTTGGGCTGTAACGCCGCCACTTAAATAGAAGGTACAAATTCAACATTGGTTTTGGGAAACATACATTATACTTTAATCCGTTATGAGACATTATTATAATGCCCCCCCCACAAAAAACAACAACAAACAAACAAACAAACAAACAAAAAGCCCCAAAGATGCAACAGGTGTAAACGTGTAAATGTAACAGGGCCATTTGTTTTTCTCCAGTGGACCTTCGGTTTTTCTGAAATCGAGACAAAAGGAGTTCGGATAAAATTTCTTTTTACAATATTTTACCTTGGCTTGTGATAATAAAATTTATGTTGTTTATTTTACTTATGACAACATTTCTAACAGTTGGGAAATGTCAATTACTGATATTTCCTGAGAACTTCTCTTTAAAACGGGGTTATGTTATAAAACTATGAAATATGCACGCCAAAAACATTATTTAAAGAGAAAATGTCCAGTGCCTTGTTGATGACTGCTCCAGTCGTTAGTTCTTTTGTTGAAATGACGCACAACATGTACAACGACTGTTTGAAAAAAAAAAGCTTAATTATTTTACTGCGTTGAAAATCATGGGAACACCATGGGCGTGAAAATGTGTTCAGAAAATGATATTCGTGGCGCATATCAGGCATGAGGGTGGAAACAGCTTAATTTACTAGGTAATTACATGTATATTGCTAATATATAAATCCACAATCACGAAACTTGCCTATTTTGCATATATTTGCATTTTAATTATGAAATATGACATATTTTTGTATAATCTGAGTAATTGAAATGGGCTGTCTTTATTATGTTTCCCCACCCTGAGATGTCAAATCGTTCCAGTGGGGGTGGGGAATGAGTGTGATGAAGGGATATTCACGATTTTGGGAAATATCTGATGATTTCATTGCAAAAGAATTACATTAACAAGAACTTGCCTGCAACAAACTGACTGCTCCCTGCATGTCTGATGCTCAAATACTCCACCCCACCTCTCACCTTATGGCCTTGTTTCCTCACCCCTTAGACCCCCTGGAACTTACCCACCCTTGCCTACCCAAAATGACATTTTGCGATACTTTTGTTATCCTTTATAAAAATTGAGTTATTTATTGTCAATATGTTTTGTTAAAATATTTATGAATTGATGAACACTTCTACTTAATGGATTAAACGAAGCATATTTGTATGACACTTTTACTTTATTTGGATGTTTTTCCATCCATCTGAAGAATTTGCAGCACTTCATAACCTTTCACTGGTGCATACAAATATTCTTAATGGATTAAACGAAGCATTACGAGTAAAGGTAACTTTTACATTGGTATATTCCTCTAAAATACATGTTTACATACCTACATTAAGCTTGGTTATTAGTACACAGCAAGAATTGGAACAATGATTCTACTTGATTTTTAAGAATCGGATTGCAGCAGTAGGCGATATAGGTTTCTGAAGTTCGAATAATGATTTAGAAACTATAATTTAATAATTTGTAGTGTTATCAAAATAATCTGTGTGGTCATTTTATCATGACTTCCCGAAAGAGCATTTACAAACGCACACGCATCACCTTTGTAATTTTTTGTAACTCCATACAACATTGATAGAATCCATCATGCCTATACTTGGAGACGATTTACCCGTGTCACATGATCCCAGCATTGATACTGTGACAGACCTCTGTAGTATTCACAGTTTGAGTCACGTTCTTGTCATTATATGTGCAAATACAACATACTTTAACTGATAAAATATATGACGATCACATTTTTATCAGCTTGTAAGAGAAGGTACAGCATATCTTTTGTAAACATACATTAATTAACATCCATTAGTTTAACATTTTGTTTTGCATGTCAACATCTTTTATGAATTTAACACCAAGACTAAATTTATTTGTAAGATTAAAAAACTTCAGACATAATATTTTCAAGGAATAATTTATACTTGTACCAAAAGCCAGTATTTACCTATGTTGTATGTAATTCCCTTCTTACAAGTTTGTTTTTAAATTAATTATATAAAATGATAAAAAATAACACTGTCTGCAAAAGGCTTTTAAAAATTGGCAAAAAGATTGATTGTGGATTTATGGTATGTTGTTTATCATATTTTTCTGCTCATTTCTAAATAAAGAAAATGCTCATACTTGATATGCGTCACGAAACTGCAAGATAATCGGCTATGCATTTTGGTCTAAGGGGTTTACTGAACGAGGCTAAGCTTATTTCAAATCAAACAGCGAAAATCCTTTGAAAACTAACACTAAACTACCGCTTCAGCCAGGGCTATCATGCTTTTTGTAATTAATAGATTTTTTGCAAGAAGAAAACTTAGATTTAGTCCCTCCAGACTGTACCTGCAAATTAATTTCAGCCCGTAGTTCATGAACTATACTCATGAAAACGTACTCGTTTATTTATTTAAAATATTTTGATGTAGGGCCCTATATACTCGTACTCGTAGTCATGAAAAAGTTATCTACTACAAGATTAGTCTGTCTGTCATAAAATGTTGTAATCTGTATTGTTTTACAAATTTTAGCTGGCTTGTGGAAAATATACCGACTATATGGTGTTGTGTACGTTCTGAAATACTCCGGTTCCGACTGTCTATAATTAATAGGGATTCATATTTTGAAGGATGTAGTGTAATAAGAAGCGGGTAATTTATTGCCAGCTTGATTCATACATTTTTCGTAGTATACATAATCATCGTTAATTTAATGAGCTTCTTGGCAATGTTATGAAAACCATGACAACGGAAGAGCAACACCGCTATGAAATAGGCCTATAATTATGTTCAAAACGAGGCCAGTTGCATCGTTGCAGTATCAATTGTGAGGTCCAGGTAAAGGCAGATATTTATTTCCGCTAAGTTGCCACTTTGTTGTCATGGTTTTCTTGATGTCACATGGGCGTCAATTGCTACTTAGAAGCACCACTTAGAAGTTGAGGGACATGCAATCAGTGCCGCGAATCCAGGATTTGGCAACTATATGGATGTAGACCAGTGTCTCACAGCCTCAACCCCTTTTAGACATGAAATAATTATTTAGAACTTTTTGGGGGCAGGGGGGGCTGTGCGCACCCAGCCATCCGCCACTGCAAGCGTGAAGGCCTACTTTAAAGGCCCTGGTAAATGGTTTATATAGATGTTCTGTAGTGTGCTGTGCGCTTTATGATGACTTGATGAAACTGTAGTTTACTCCTCATCAGGAGTCAGAGGTGAATCAGGGTATAGGCCTACATATTAAGTAAAATGGTTTTATGTGCCATCAAAAGTGGGAGCACAATTGATATACTGTCCCTCATTTTAAAAAGTGGGTTCCCTTGTACCCCGAACAATCGATGCTCATGCGTCACAAATTGCAAAATCTGTCATGTTTACGGTCAATGACAACCCATGAACACACAAGTATGTGCTACGTACGGGTGGGTATAGAGTCATCTCGTCTACTGATCGACTAGTCAGTTGAATTCACTCAATCGAGACCAGCTCGTCCATTTACCGAATCGTCAAGAAGCATTGTACTCACTGCATACAGTCAACATGGAAATAGTTAATGCAAACGAAACAGAGTCAAAAATGTAATTACCAAACAAAATATGTATCAAGAAAAATGCAGATTTTTTTCCAACCTTTCCCTTCACGCAATATCCACCGAGCACTGACTTTAGTACATCACTTAAATGATTTATGTAATCAGATTAACTTTGTTTTATTTATCTCTTTATATATCATTGGAACGGTGTAGCGGTGTCGTATTACCATGGGGTACACAGTTTGTCAATATCTTCAACAAATTCACTAAGTCTTTCAAACCCCACGTACCAAACACACACCTTGGCTTCATCCGATCTATGGGCAAAGTAACAGCTGAAATCGCCGATCTGGCGGTATTAATAAAACTATAACTATAAGTCCAGCATCAAGAAATTTAAGGCAAATAAATCAGTATCAGGTTCAATAAGCTTAACGCTTAGTTGCCAAAAAATATATTGCTTGAGCATCCATTCTCCATCGATATTTATATTTCTTGACTCAATATCTGCAACTGCGTTCAGTTTCCAAGGAATAATTCTCTTTAGCCCACATCCATATTTGGCGCGTTAATTTCTCACAGTAATTGTGTGTATTCCACCCATATTACAGCACTACAGTGTTGTCAAGATATAAACGTACGTGATTTATTTTTCTTCTTTGCAGAATGATTTTAAAGCAAAGAAAGTTGCTAATTCTAAATAATTAATGTGATCTTGGGATTCGTCAGGTGTCCAGTGACCTCTTGTCAGTTAACCAGTATTCTTACAGACTGCTCCTCATCCTGTGTGGGAGGCATCTGAACAAATTGTTATATGGTTGTGCATTAATTATATGAACATATCTAGTGGCTTAGTAGGAATCAATGTTTTCAGTCCTCATATTTACTGTCATTTCCTTGAATGTCCGTATTTTGTCTTGTTCGACATACCTGTAAAATAATAACTGACCAAATATTACGCCCGGAAAGCTCGATACTATCAGGCCAATATTTTTAACAACTTCTCAAATTAGCTCTTTGTTTTTCTCCGTCCAAGATTGACAAAACGTCTTTAATAGTATAGCTTAGGGTGGTAGGGTAGGGTGGTAGGGGGTAGGGGGAACTGCTACCAGAAACCGCAGCTCTTTCCGTGACTAAAATATAATGGATTACAAAGTAAAAACAACTGATAACAAACGACTCGGCAAATCTTCAGTGCTAAGAAACACTATACATTTGCAGGAGCTCTAGGTTTGCCGACTGATAAATTTTATTCTGGACCAACCCTTGTTCTAGTACTTTTGATGCTTCATTTGTCGACTAAGGCTCTAAATGCCGACTGAGAACAAATTATTGCGGGTGTCACCCCCCCCCCTCCCCCCGCTCACTACGGCCCTGGCCACTGATTGTAATCCTTGGCCACTGAGGACTGAATAGATATGTTCCAATAGCTTTGTGAATATTCGTGGAGCTTAACCAAGGCCATTTGGAAGGCGGGTGTATTGATAAATATTTGTCCCCACTGAAATTTTAGGTATTTTCTATGTTCATATGCAATTGGCACTGAATAGTAGGCATCACGTAAATCTGTGGATGCCATGTAGTCATTTTGTGTCATTAAATGTATTGCAGAATGCAAAGTTTTTATTTTAAAGTGATGGTATTTCACATGTTTATTCAGTGCCTTCAAATTCACTATCATTCTATACAATCCATCTTTCTTTGGTTGGAAAAATATGAAGAAATCTCCGGGCTCATGGTTTGTTATTTCAATGACTCCTTTTGTCAATAATTTATCAATTTCTTGTTGAAAAACTTTTTTGTCAGAAATACTCATTGCATACTGTTTTGGTATAACAGTTTGCCTTGGTGGCGTTTCAAACTGAATATTGAGTCCTTGCACAATGCTCAAAATGTTTTGGTCAGAAGTGAGCTTCTTCCAAGTGGGCAAATACATTTTAATTTTGTTAGTCCGACAATTTCTCATCCGACAACTTTGCAGTGAGAATTTTGTCTGTCAAAGTTGCGAGTTTGTCCCTGATTGTTGGGCCAATTTCATCATCTGCTTTGTATTCTTGTTGAATATCAACCAATAAATCATCGTCTGCAGAGACTACCTCCCCCTCAGAAGGGTACCATAATGACTGATTTCAGCTTTTTGGCCTTTGGAACAAAATTTGTGCTTGCAGAAGCAACACGTTTAAATTCCATTTCTGGCTTTTTGTTAACGCAAATACAGTTTTATGAGAATAAAACAGAAATTCTTCATATCACATCTCGATTCCGCTGTAGGATCCCTGTGCAGTCTTGGAGATTGATGGATTAGCAGTTGACCCAGTCGATAAAGCTAGGAATCTTGGTGTTGTGTTTGTTACACATTCCATTTTGGATAATATTGTTAACAATTCATGGGGATAATACATTTCCAGTGAATGATGGAGTGCCATGGTCGAGCGGTTTAGTGCATCGGATTTGTGTTCTGGTGACTGAGTCGTCAAAATGTGGGTTCGAATCCTGTCCGTGACCGTGGTACTTGTGTCCTTGAGCAATATAATAATAATAATAATAAAGATTTGTAGCGCGCACATATCCACCCTGCTGGGCGCTCAAGGCGCGGAAACAAAGATAAAAACATGAATACAAACAATATACAACGATAACATAGGGGAACAAATTATGTACTGAGATACATGTACCTACAATGCAATTACAAATATACATCATCTTTGAAGAATTGTGACATAAGATGAGTTTTAAGCATCGACTTAAATCTAGTTATACTATGACAAGATTTGAGTTTAGTTGGAAGATGATTCCAGAGTCTCGGAGCCGCGATAGAAAAAGACCTATCACCCCAGTTCCGTTTTGAAGTTGGTTCCTTTAGGAGTGACATGTTGCTGGAGCGCAAATTGCGTGATGGAGTGTAGACTTTAAGCAGTTCAGAAATATAAATTGGAGCAATGTTATTAAAAGATTTGTGAACAATTAGCATAAGTTTAAAAACAATTCTCTGTGAAACAGGAAGCCTGTGCAGTTCTTTCAAGATTGGCGTGATATGGCATGACTTTCTGGACAAAGTCACAACACGAGCTGCTGTGTTTTGTATGTGCTGAAGACGAGATATTTGATTCTGCGGGAGACCGTAGAGTAGAGCATTCCCGTTATCGAGACGTGATGTGACAAACGCATGAACAATTTGTTCAGTAGCACTTTTATTCAAGTATTTCCTTATTCGGCTAATATTTCTGATATGAAATGATGATATGCGAACAATGTTGGAGATATGAGGTTTTAAAGTCATTGTCGAGTCAAATATAACACCCAAATTACGTGCTTGTGATGGGGGTTATCTGCGAGTCACCAATTGCAATAAATGGAAGAGAAATTTTAGACAATTGCTGACGTGATCCAAATAGAACAAATTCTGTTTTTTCGTCGTTCAATTTCAGGAAGTTTTGTCTCATCCAACTTCGAATCTCTTGAATACATTTCTCCAGTGTTGTAATGCAGGAATCGGCAGGTTCTTGAGAAGATTTAAAAGTAATGTAGAGCTGCGTGTCATCAGCGTAGATATGGTAATTTAAATTATACTTCAAAATGATATCACGAACTGGAAACGTATAAGCAGTAAACCACTGTGGGCCGAGCACGCAGCCTTGGGGTACAGAATAGTCAAGAATAACAGGCTCGGAGGTGGCATTACCAATACAAACATGCTGAGGCCTATTTAAAAGGTAGGACTTACACCAATCCAGGGCTGTGTCATGTATTCCAAGATGATATTGAAGGCGGGAGAGAAGGATTTTGTGATCGACCGTGTCAAAAGCGGCGGTTAAGTCTAACAAAACTAATGCAGTGATTTTTCCATCATCCATGGCAGATAAAATGTCATTGTTGACGCGGAGAAGAGCAGTTTCCGTTCCATGAAATGGTTTATAGGCTGACTGAAATGTGTCCGACAGGTTATTCGCACGAACATGGTCAGAGATCAGAGACACTTTACCATAATTGCTTCTCTCCACCCAGGAGTAAATGGGTACCTGTGAGGGCAGAGTTGGTTGTTATGTTTGATTAGCCCTATATGCGCTGAATGGCAGCAATTGAGCTGTATACTCCCCAGGTAGCTGAGATGGTTTCAGGAATGATTTATGAGCCTGATGAGCAGGGGTAATAATGTACAGCGCTCTGATACCTTGTTTAAGAGCGCTTTAAAATGCCCGACATTATTATTATTATTATTATTCCCAGTAATTCTTTGTGTATTGTGATTTTTTTCAGAGCAATCCGACATAGATAATGTATTTTAAATAACTCTTATAAAATTCCCATTCTTTTGTCTTGTTGTAGTATTTTGCTTGTATTTTGTACATTTTTTTATGTCTTTACTATAAATTAAAACGCAATAATTTTGATGTGCATGTATACATTTTTATGAGTTTTATATTTTTGTATACTGCCTGTAATAAAATTCCCATTCTTTTGTCTGCTTGTTTCTGTATGTCTCTTTGGTTGTTTGTTGGTTTCATATTTTTGTATACTGCCTGTAATATGATCTAATAAATAAATACAAAAAATGTCCAGGCGTTATAGTTCTACTGCCTTGTCGTAGACCTATATAATTTAATTTAGTGAGTGATGTAAACCAATAACGTTAAAAAGCCACTTTAATATGATTTCATACTTATGCCGTGGTTTGATGGTTACTATAGGAACCAACAACCAAAACGGTAACAATGCAAACGGTGTGCGGTGGTTTTACAGTGCGGCGCGGCGTCACTTTGGAAGCCAGCTGTCTTAGAAGTGGATGTGTAATTCTGAATTCAGTCAACATCTCGTGTACGTACTCTCTGAAAATTACAATGATATTCTAATTTAATTTTAGCTGTGATTTTGCCATTTAATTTGGCAATCACCATGTCCCTTGTGATCTATGTGATGACAGGTGATGACCGCGGTGATGACCGGAGGCAGGTGATGACCGCGCCGCGCTTATCGAAGGCTTTCGCCAACTTTAAATCAACTTGTTGTTTAAATTGTGCGAAGAAAGGACATTTGCGCTGAAAAACAACGTGAATGACAATAATTACAAGGATATTACATAGAATACCTTTTTCTGAGAAAAAACTACAATTATATAACAATAATGATCAATCATTGGATTGTATTTTAATTTACATATACAATTTGACAAATCTTGCTACAAGGATATAGCACATCTGACAGGTCATGGTCTTTCATATAAAATGTCTGTAAATGCTATCAGAAACAATGTATAATGTTAAAGAGATATGTACAGAAACAATGGCGCACTGTGGATTTCCCCATGGAGGGGGAGGGGTCACATTCTCATTACTCGCCAAGTTCAATTTCACAATCCCGCTCCCTATGAATATTGTGTTTACTGAATCATTAAATAAAGAGTTAATTGATGGTCAGGGTGACGTTAATTTGTTGTCAGAGGTCCGCGTGTGTGTTGAGGGTGGGCGGGAGGGTTCAATCAAACATTTCCAATTCCAAACTCCAATTTTTGTGTACTGGTGGTAATTTGGGGTGACCTTATCCCTGGTCAAAAATATATGAATAGTTTGTATTATCTTGTAACTACTTCAATTACTAAAACCGCGTGAAAATAATTCCCATATGCTTCATCCCTTTACCATGAATCAGCCTGACTCAGTTTACAGAATACTATATTGTTTTAAATAATAAATTGGGGGTGGGAGTATCATTGCGGGGCGGGGGTACTCGAGCCCAGAGCCCAGAGCCCCTCAGGTGCGAAATTGCACACGTTAAATGATAAATACCTCCTCAGTGTGAAATATTTCAAGAGATGTTTTATGCCATCATCAAACCAAGTAAGTTATTAGTTTTAATAGCGACTTTAAAGTGGGGCTGGGCAAATATCAATAACTGACCTTTCCCCATTTTAGAGAGGTTATGTCATCAGAAATCTTTTTTTGTCATCTCAACCCAAGGTAAAGTATTGTAAAAATGTTGTCCTAAATTAAGTCCTAACGATGTAGGCCTATTGCCCGTTTTTGTGCTATTTTAATGAACGTTTTTGGAAATTTTGCTCAAGCCTAGAACCCCGAGTCCCCGGGTGCGAAATTGTACATGTTAAATCATAAATAGCTGCTCAACCCAGGTAAAAAAAAAATGTAAAATGTACTTTTGTCTGAACCCTTTTTATCTCGAATTAAGAAAAGCCTAAGGTCTGCTGGAGGAAAACAAATGTCCCCTATATTACGTTAACACGGGCAACAGCGCTGAAATTTTCGGTGTCAGTTGTTGCCAATTACTTGGGTGATTTACCAACTGAAAGGGTGAATATGCAGTGGCGACAATAGGAATTATAAATAAAGGCCACATCAGCGCCGCACTTTGTGGCAATAACTTCGAAAGCAAAGAATCCCCTAGCTTGACAAAATTGCATTCTGTCGTATAAAACAAATGATTCGCGCCGACCAGAAATAGATTAACAGAGGACGCTTAACATGTGTTGGTGTAACGTGCAAGACACGATTATATAGTGTCCTTGGAGTCATTGTAAGTGACGGATCCAGGACGGACATGGATACATTTTCCATGTATACTGGGGGTGGGAACGAGGGAGGTGAGGGTGGTGGGTAAAAGTCGCCACTCTCCGGTGGCGTAAATACCCTACCCTGAAAGGCCATCAGTCCTACCATCCCGACCCCCTCCATTTGCCATCTTGTGCTCTTTTGTTTACAAGTGATGTCATGTAATTTCTGTACAAACACTGTACTTCACACAGTGCCCAGTTGTTCACTGTACTTTACACACAGTGCCCGGATGTTCACTGTACTTTACACACAGTGCCCGGATGTTCACTGTACACACAGTGCCCGGCTGTTCATGTTTGATGAATATGTTTAAACCATCAGGATACATAGATTATTAAATAATTCCAATATAAAATTACATTTTAAAAACATTAATATGATCTGATATACTTTGCAGACTGGGTGAAAAAGAACTCAGGTGTTCTTATATATAGCTGCGAATATCGAGTATCGGGGTTTGATCTATCCACAGTGTGTCTGACAAATATCGATATTTATAAATTACTTGTAAAGGTGGCACTGGTTTTAAAACAAACATTGAAATACAACATCAGCGAAGGCGGAGGGGAGGGGGGCGGTGGAAAGGGTAAGGATGACCGATCACACATGTGTGGTGCGCGGAACCATGAGATTTGTTTTCATTTTATTTAATTTTATGTATTTTTTTATTCAACTAAACCCTCCCTTAAAAGGACATTACGCTAAATTTCATAGATTTGGAAATATTTATTTAATGCCGTCAGCAATAAGTACATATACACAACAGTACAGCAATAATAATTACTTGACACAAATGTTACGTTAAGAGATTTTGTCACAATGAATGTATTTTGACGGAATCATTTATGCTCCGGGAAACACAGGTTTACTTCTTGTTATAGTTTAAATGGCTTTGTTTTAAAATGTACACTCCCCTGTATAAGTGATATGTAAATGTTCTATTATAGAACACTCTGTGCCACTGTAACACATGCAAACTCAACTTTTCTTCAGAAATTGGGATCCTGTGGAGGATCCATGCCTTAATTATTCATGAATTGGTCCAATCATAGCCAAGAGTTTTAACCAATCAGGTGCAGGTGGAGTACTTATTATTCATAGCTTTTGACCAATCAGGGCATAGGTTTGCAATCCAGTGTTGGTTTTGGAGGGAAAATGCACATGTATGCTTCATTCTGTCACAGCTTTTTGTGCAAGCTGGATAATTTTACCCACCACCACCCCAGCTCCTGCCTTCTCTTGCAGGTTCTTTACAGTGGCGTCTTTAACAGGATTCGAAGACAGCCAACTCCTAATACACACATGATTTTACATGTGTCATTAGTGTTATGGTTATTGTTACTGATAGTGTTACTGATATTGATAGTGTTTTGTAATACACTGTGATTTTAACTTTGTAAGGGGTCAGCCACTCCCTCTTATGTACCTCAGGGGGTGGGATGTGCTGTATCTTCCATAGCACAAACATGGCTGTCCCCCACAGATTTTGACCATATAATTTGGTTCTGGTCTGATTAGCCCTGGGCCTGGGTGCCCATTCATTAATGGTTGGCCTGGGTGCCAAATGGTAGTTACGTACATGTACGTTGGACCTGGGTGTCCATTGTGTCTGTTGTTTCTTTGGGCCTGTTAGCCCAATGTTTTTGATGCCAGCTTGCCCAAATCAATTCGGTATCTGGCGAATAAGTTTATAATAAAACTTATTACTTTAAGCTGTGGCGAAACCTCACAAAGTTGTGTCTTGAGTTTCATCCATTAATGAGTCCGAGTAAAAGTGAATATTATTATTTGTCAACATGTAGGAAAATAAGTGAAGCATAATGCTTTTGTACTTTTCCCTGTTGGACAGACAAAAGTGAAAAACTTAAACAGGACCTGAGACGACAGACAAAGACAAGATGACAGCAGAGACCTGGTTAATTAAACATTTAAAAGATGAATTTAATCTGATGTAACAGGTTGCTTTAAATCCGTATTGAGACTATTCCAGTATGAAATACCACGTTAGGTTTGATTATAATTAACATAAAAATCACCATTCAATGCACTGTGAGTGCCATGTGAATCTACAGATGAAGCCACAGTAAACATATTACTAAAATTTACCAACAATAAACCAAGTTTACACTTTCAATCTGTTCGTAACACCGATATTTCTGACCGGCAATAAACCAAGTTTACACTTTCAATCTGTTCGTAACACCGATATTTCTGACCGGCAATAAACCAAGTTTACACTTTCAATCTGTTCGTAACACCGATATTTCTGACCGGCAATAAACCAAGTTTACACTTTCAATCTGTTCGTAACACCGATATTTCTGACCGGCAATAAACCAAGTTTACACTTTCAATCTGTTCGTAACACCGATATTTCTGAGCGGCAATAAACCAAGTTTACACTTTCAATCTGTTCGTAACACCGATATTTCTGACCGGCAATAAACCAAGTTTACACTTTCAATCTGTTCGTAACACCGATATTTCTGACCGGCAATAAACCAAGTTTACACTTTCAATCCGTTCGTAACACCGATATTTCTGAGCGGCAATAAACCAAGTTTACACTTTCAATCTGTTCGTAACACCGATATTTCTGAGCGGCAATAAACCAAGTTTACACTTTCAATCTGTTCGTAACACCGATATTTCTGACCGGCAATAAACCAAGTTTACACTTTCAATCTGTTCGTAACACCGATATTTCTGACCGGCAATAAACCAAGTTTACACTTTCAATCTGTTCGTAACACCGATATTTCTGACCGGCAATAAACCAAGTTTACACTTTCAATCCGTTCGTAACACCGATATTTCTGACCGGCAATAAACCAAGTTTACACTTTCAATCTGTTCGTAACACCGATATTTCTGACCGGCAATAAACCAAGTTTACACTTTCAATCTGTTCGTAACACCGATATTTCTGACCGGCAATAAACCAAGTTTACACTTTCAATCTGTTCGTAACACCGATATTTCTGACCGGCAATAAACCAAGTTTACACTTTCAATCTGTTCGTAACACCGATATTTCTGACCGGCAATAAACCAAGTTTACACTTTCAATCTGTTCGTAACACCGATATTTCTGACCGGCAATAAACCAAGTTTACACTTTCAATCTGTTCCTAACACCGATATTTCTGACCGGCAATAATCCAAGTTTACACTTTCAATCTGTTCGTAACACCGATATTTCTGACCGGCAATAAACCAAGTTTATACATTCAATCTGTTCGTAACACTGATATTTCTGAGCGGCAATAAACCAAGTTTACACTTTCAATCTGTTCGTAACACTGATATTTCTACAAATTTTGCTACGCAATGCCACAAAGACAGATTTTCATCAATGTGAATTCCAAAATTTCTTGAACTCATCGTTTGATGAAAAGGAGCTCCATTTAAACAGAGAGAGGCATTACGCGTATAATTATTTGTTCTATCTAGTGCATACCGGTAGTTTGTTTTGAGATTAATAGATAATTTATTGGCTAAAAGCCAATTACTAAAAGCAAATATCATTCATATAAATAATATAGAACCTTGTGGAACTCCTTAAGAAATACATTTATCAAAAGAGTGTTTAGAATTATATGACACAAATTGTATTCTGTGTGTTAAGCAACTCCTGAACCAATCCAAGGCCAATCCACGGTTACCAATAATAATGTTCTAACTAATCAATAAGAATATCATGATTTACAGTGTCAAAAGCCTTTGACAGATCCAGAAAAATACCAATCGAAAATTATTTTCGATAGCATAATATAATTATATTCAACCTTTCTCTATGGTTGAATACTCTGATTCAGCATATACTTATAATTGCTTATTCAGTGGAGCGAATTGTTCTCTGAAGCCATATTATGATTCTGATAAAATATCATAATTATTTGTTAATAAAATATATCAGTCGTTTGTGGACTAGTTTTTCAAGACATTTTGAAAATACAGACTGTATTGCTATAGGTCTATTATACCGATGTCATGTTTACAGCCACATTTATATAAACAGGTACTACTTTGGCTTTTTGTTTAAAGTGTCAGGAAAAACTCCAGTTATACATAACTTAATTGTTAAAAAGCAGCGCCAATGGCTTAGTTAAGGCAAAAAAGTCTCCGGTTTCTGGTCTTTTTTTATTTTTGTTTGTTTGTTTGTTTGTTTGTTTGTTTGTTTGTGATCTTTTTACTTTTGCCAACCAGTGAAATACGTGATACGTGGGCAATTCTCCGGTAACGGAATGACGTCCATTCATGACCCAGTCAACATTTGCCCATCACCTAGAAAATATGTTTTATACTAGACAACTAATCTGTGTATGAAATGGGAGCCAAGATCCAACAGATTTATTGGACACAAATGAAAATAAATAAATAAAAAATTCACCTGGTGAGTCACTTTAGGGAGGTCAAAATTTCGGTAACGGAATTACGGCGAAGGACAAGCAGTTTTCAGGTCTTGCATGAATTAATAAATCTCTGATGTGAAGTTTAGTAATTTCCAAAAGGGGTGTTATTTGTAGTATATAGACTTTAGTAGGGTTAATAACACAATGCAAAATAAAATTTGAAATATTATTCTTTCATTGAAAAAAATTACCTTCAATCATAGAAACGGAATTACGTCAGGACGGTAAAAGAATTACGTATTGTATTTGTACAGGTCTAAAAATAGCGCTAAATGCAAGGCAAAAACAGTATAAAAACAGTATTTTACTTGGATTTCTACATTTAGGCATGTCTATTTTGTGTTTTTTAATGATGTGCAATAATGTTCTCACAAGTACATATCCTGAACATAGGCCTACATAATCCAATTAAATCATGCCAACTTAACAATTAGCAACCAAATTAATGAGCGTTTACTAGAAGTACTGCCCATAAACACTGTACAAATACATGTACAATAGCATACTTTGCATTCAAACTAAACATTGTGTCATATTTTGTAGGAAACAAAGTTTTTTTATTGAAAAATATTTATTAATTAACATTAAATAAAAGTTTGTCACAGAAGATGTCAAAAGTCACAGTAAAAGTCATTGTAACAGTAATAAAAACTGAATATAAGTGCAGTGCAAATCCGTAACCATGGTTACCGTAATTCCGTTACCATATATTAAAGTACTAAGCAATGTCCGAAAGTGAATTTTTTATAAAACTTGTAGGGAGGTATATTTAGAAAAAAAACAATGTTGGGATTTTTATTTTTATTTTCTTTGCCCCAAATTTACTTTTGTGCATTATTTTGGTAACGGAATTACGTGTGATTTTTTTCATGTTTTATTTTAAAATTTTTGGAGAACACGAAAAATCATTTAAATTTTTTTACATACAAAAGTAATCTTTGGTACAATGGCTATCTAGACACACAAACAATTATTTTCCCACAAGGCCTCCACTAGTCACAATGTCCAAGAGAATTAAATTTGAATTTTTAAAAAAAATTCCACATTTTCAGACTTACTACCCTAAAATCCATATTTCTCCCAGAAAACACGGGTTTTCAAATTTTAACCACTTGGACTGGATTCCCTATGAAATTCTGGTGTAGAATCAATATGAAATATTCCTCTATTGCTAATGTAAAATTTTGACAATTTTTTCTCTCCCATGGAGAATTGTGAACGTGATTATTGGAACCAGACCAAATTTCCCATACACAAAGTATGGTGGCTAAGAAAGGCCTCAGAAATTGGGCAAACGTTCCTACCCCTATGCGAAAAAGTCGTTTAAAACACAGCACGGCAGAATTTCAATCGGTCCAGCTATTTTGGCTGCAATTGGACATCGTTTCATATAAAAATAAATAAATAGATACAAAATAAAAAAGTAATAATCATTGGCAATATCTATATCATTGTCAGCTCTTACTTATTCAACAAAATATGATGGATTTTATTTTCTTATACAGGGCTCCCAGCAAAACCTATAAAACCTATAAAAACCTATATTTCAAAATGGGAACCTTTATTTCCCCCAAAAAACATATATTAACCTATACCCGGTATAACAATCTATGCTTTTAATCTCCTGCAACACATTTTAAACTTCCTCATAAAATCCTCATGGCTTTGAAGAAAAAGTATAAAGAGATGAAGCCAAAACAGTAGCCAAAACTGTAACATGTGAACTGCTCTTAGATTTTCTGCCGGACAGGGGTATGTGGGTATGTTGCAAAAAGTACTCAGAAGGTAGGTAATTTACCAAAAACTTGTTACTTATTCACTGCATAATCGCGGTAAATAACATATAAAAGCCTATGTTTTGGCATTTGGTAAACCTATAAATACCTATATTTTGCTTTAAAAACCTATTTAAAAAAAACCTAGGCCTATATTTGGTAGATTAGGCACTGGGAGGCCTGCTTATATCTACAAAGTAACAAATTAGGCTAATCAGTTTCCATGTACCATTGATGTTGTTCTACTCTTGGATGAAATTGTTACCAAAATAATTCCTTTTTGCCGTTATCATTAAAACTGTGAGATGGTTTTTATACCGTGCGTAAACAGATTTATTTTGAAAGGTCAGATTCTTGAGGTATTATATATACATGTATTTTTTCCTTCTAATTGAATTATACATTTCTTCAGTTAATCATGGTGTTAATCAGTTAATCATTTGTTTTTATTTATACGGCATTTAAAATCACTTGGAGGAAAACATTTTTCATAAAGTTGAAGTACCCTGTCTGAGAATTGATCACACACTCCATTCATATTTTCTGAGAGATGTATAAAGTCCCAATTAATTTCGTTGATTTATTGAATAAAGTGCTCAATATTTGTTTCACTAAAATCACGCCTTATGTATTGTAGGTCATTAACAACCTTAACTTTACATTTATCAATAACCATAAGCCGGCTGATTTTTTTTCTATTAAAATAAAAATAGAAAAAATAAAATAAGGGCGAAGAGAAAAATGGTACATAAAGTGTTGTTTTAAGCGGTGTTTGGAGGGGGATTACCCCCACTCGGGCATGCATACAAATTCTGAACTTACAAATATAATTGGCACATCCACCCCAAAATAAGTATCTGGGGTTTGTAAATAATACCAGTTATGATGTTTATACCTGTATTTAAGTTTTCAATTTCGATAAAGCATGATTCAAATTCTACAGTATTAGCACACAAATCATTTCTTATTTTATAAGTATATTTTTCTTTAATATAAAGTGCTACCGGTACTCCACCACCTCGTTTATTCTGCCGGCATAAGCCTTCATTTTATATTGTATTGGAATAATATTGTAATTGATTATTGGAATGGTAATAAGTGAGTCATTTATATCTTTCAACGAGGACTCGGTTATACCAATAATAGGAAACGATATACTCTTAAAGGTTCTACATAATTTTAATTGTTGAATATTACAAATATTACATATCTGTAATAGAATTATAGTTATTATAAAACCTGATCCTAGTCAGAAAAATCTGTGAAAGTATTGTTTTTTATATTTCTTCACTTCTCCGTCTAGCGCCTGGGAATAGGCAACTATAATGACAGCGCTGTACAAATGCCCGATGATGATTGATTGATTGATTGATGGTAGCAAACATGACAGCCATCTTGATCAGCATCACTGAATGAGGGCGAAGAAACATACTTCGCTGATTTAGTTTTACCTTTCTCTATGGTTCTACGGCTCTTGGTAGTTTGGTGTATTCGTTGGTATGCCAACAGGTTGTGCTCACCCACTGTAGCATGACAAGCATTTCTGTTAATTAAACTGTCTGTGTAACCTGTAACAAGCCTTTTAAATAAAGAAGTATGGACCTCAATAATAATACCACAAATACTTATAACAGTCCATAAAAGATTCGTGAATATATCATGACATTTCCATTCAGACGTCTCCAGTTCTTAGCAATTTCCATCAACAAGGCCCAGCAATGACAAACTGTTACCCTTGAAGTGGCAGGACTTCATCAAACTCGACTTCTCCCATTGACACTTTTATTTTGTGTACGTGCTCAAGAGTCACACTCCAAACTCCATAATGTTTCCACACAGAGAATGCCACTTCCCATATCCAAAATTGCTCACATCATTCCCAGAAACGGTCCCTAATTTGCCATAGTGACCAATCACGAATAAAGTTGGCATAGTGACCAATGCGGTATTGGTCACTTTGCCAAATTACAAAAATAGCCAGTTAGAGCATTCGTCATTTGAATGCATGCTCTATCTCCAAAACTATAAGGAATACATGCATGTGAATTAGGTACAATGGTAGGTCTCTTCCTGAATGTACTAATGGGCGGGAAAACTTAAAATTGAAAAAGTCGGATTGGTTACTATGGCAAATTAGGGACGAAACCTCATATTACTCCTACATATTTTATTTATTCTAATCATAATTTACTTGCTATATTTACATGCTACTAAAAACCCAATCATAATCGGGTAACTTTATAGCTTGTAATTCATAAGAATAAACCATGATATTGTTAATAGACAATTACAAACTACCTCTGATCCTCTTATTCTCAGTACTGTTAATTTATATTGATATTATATATATATCGATGGTTTATTAAAATCTGACAAAGCCGGTGGGCTGAAAACGGTCAAATTTACAAAATACCGTCAAAAGTTACCAATAAGTATACATATAGATTGCTCTATAAAAAAACTTAAGGAGAAATTAAAAACACATAATCATTACACGAAAACGGAAGGCGGAGAGTAGGCAATTGGAAAGGTTCAGGGAAATGAGAGGGGACAAGTGAGAGGGAGGAAGGCTGGGTAAATTAGGGGGAGAGCAGGCAAGGGGAAAGGTTATATGGAAACGAGAAGGAGAGAAAAAAACTATAAGCACTATACATATTAACAAATACATATAAATTGTTCCTTTAAAAATGAGAACGGCACATCTGAAGAAACATATCCATAAGGAAGGAGGAAGGGGAGGGTGGGCGTGGGGAGGTTGCAAGGAAACTAGAGAAGTGAGACAACAGGGAAGGCAGGCCAGGAGGATTAGGTTACATGTACATTTGAAGAAAACAACAGCTGCGAACAAACAAAGTTTGACAATGACCAAATGCAAACTAAACTGCAGAGACCTTGTATTGTTTTTAATTATGACAGGATGGCAAGGATTACACTGGATTATGTTGCAAGTGTCCGCCTAATTAAAGCAGCCATATTATTTAATATGAGCTGTACTTCTAAAACCAAGAGGGCGCTGTAGCATGTTAGTGACTGTAATCGCCGTGTGCAATATCAATACAGACCTAACTTTATTAGAACAATTAGGGCAAGTAAAGGTATTGATTTCTTTATCGCTCAGTGTTACACCTAGGTATTAAAATGCTTGAAACAGTACGTGATCTAAGTTCTCTACTAAATTATTTTTTTGGTGGAAGCATTTGTCGAAATTTCTATGAGCAGAGTAGACTGTTACCAATCTTAAGCAGAAGATTAAGCCGTCTGGATTCTAAAGTAGAAATATTGAGCCTATCGAGAGCATGGGAAAGCACGCACGTTTCTGAACACGTTCTATTGAGTTGGTTTGATCAATACTAATTGATGCCACACCTGGCAAGCATACTCCAGAACTGGTCTAATGTAGCAAATAAATACTGTAAGTATATCAGTTATAGGAACTTTAGCTTGTGTATACACAAAGTATATAACCTACGAGTAGATTTAGAGACAATCTCAGTAATGCGCATGCATGATCATTCTGTATAGTGACGCCCAGAAATAATAATAATAATAATAATAATAATAATGCATTTATAATGCGCCGTCTATCTAGGCATGCCTATTCCGAGGCGCAACGATTAACACAGCAAGAGTATGAACATTATAGAAAGTACACACATACACATAGATATACATGTACATGTATAGGCCAACATATGCATACATACACACATGCACATACATATACACATATACACATATTAACTAAAGATATACATGTATATGTAAAACAAAATCAAGCAAAACATTACATACATGTATTACATTACATACATATTCAAAAATCAAGCACAATAAGCAGTCTTAAATAAATGAGTCTTTAAATTGTTCTTGAAAACATTGATTGAACTGCAACTGCGAAGTTCTACTGGCAAGTCATTCCAAAGTTTAGGAGCAGCTGCATAAAATGCACGATCACCATATGAAGATGCAGTCCTAGGAACAGTCTGAAGAAATTTATCCGTAGATCGTAAAGTGCGTTTGGGAACATATGGAGAAAGAAGTTCACTTATATACTTTGGATTATATCTTTGTGAGATACATAATTTAAATTAACACTGTTAATTTAAATTATGTATCTCACATGATTCTTTCTGGGCGTCACTATACAGAATGATCATGGAACATGCGCATTACTGAGATTGTCTCTACTACTCGTAGGTTATACTTTGTGTATCCTCAATTTACCCTAAATGACGCACCTAAGGTTATATAATCAACTGGACGGTAACTTACAAATAAAATTAGCAATTTGGTGTTTCAGTTTGTTTCAGTGAAGGATTCTCTTGTAAAATGCAGAATTTCAATGCATGATCATATGCGTGGACGTCTTGAGCGCCGTTTTTTGAGACGCACAGAATTGTGGTCATCAGAAAATTGATGTCGGTATAATGGCTCACCCCCAAACTGTTAAAGTTGATGGGGCCACAGAAAATGTACCCAAGAAAAGAAGAAAAACAGTTGAATCATGTTTCATCTTATTCCAGATGGTTGTAAAATTGTTTTTAATCTTGAAAATAAAAATATTGTTTTCGATTTTTAAAAAAAATTGTATAATTTGGAGAAGCTCTCAAAACTTTTAATCAATATTCTTGAAAGACCAACAAAATGGAAGGTGGTAAAAAAATTTGCAAAAAGTACTTTGAAATGTGTAAAAATGCTGTTAACATTTTGTCAAATAAAAGATTTCTTTTCATAACCATGATATTAATGTTTCATTTTCTCAATAATTGTCCACTACCGTCGAAATAAACACTAACGAATTAAGTAGTCTTTGTTCGTTTCTTCTATAAGGAATGTATCCATTTTGAGGATCAGTATTTCTTTAAAAAATCATTGCAAATGCAAAGCATTCATATATTTTGGTTTCCACAGACAACAGTTGGTTGACGGCATAGAACAATAAAATCACAGATGTTCGTGAAAAAAAATTGAGGTCATGTAAATCTCTTACTAGGCACCTAACACTTAAAAAAAAAACGACTATCATATTTTGACATTTAGAGGGTTTAGGTAAGACATTATCTTTACACCAAATAGAAAGATTATCAAGATGTATTTGAAGTTTTTGCTGTTCCCCAAATTTGAATTTCC
>CM055819.1:51650514-51747562 GCA_029582265.1 Zoroaster sp. YZ-2022
TAAAGTTGGTTCCTTTAGGGTGACATTGTTGCTGGAGCGCAAATTGCGTGATGGAGTGTAGACTTTAAGCAGTTCAGAAATATAAATTGGAGCAATGTTATTAAAGATTTGTGAACAATTAGCATAAGTTCAAAACAATTCTCTGAAACAGGAAGCCTGTGCAATTCTTTCAAGATTGGCGTGATATGGCATGACTTTCTGGACAAAGTCACAACACGAGCTGCTGTGTTTTGTATGTGCTGAAGACGAGATATTTGATTCTGCAGGAGACCGTAGAGTGAAACATTCCCGTTATCGAGGACGTGATGTGACAAACGCATGAACAATTTGTTCCAGTAGCACTTTTATTCAAGTGTTCCTTATTCAGCTAATATTTCTGATATGAAATGATGATATGCGAACAATGTTGGAGATATGAGTTTTTAAAGGTCATTGTCAGGTCAAATATAACACCCAAATTACGTGCTTGTGATGAGGGGTTATCTGCCGAGTCACCAATTGCAATAAATATGGAAGAGAAATTTTAGACAATTGCTGACGTGATCCAAATAGAACAAGAACGTTCTGTTTTTCGTCGTTCAATTTCAGGAAGTTTTGTCTCATCCAACTGAATCTCTTGAATACATTTCACCATTGTTGTAATGCAGGGAATCAGCAGGTTCTTGAGAAGATTTAAAAAGTAATGTAGAGCTGCGTGTCAGCCAACGTAGATATGGTAATTCAAATTATGCTTCAAATGATATCACGAACTGGAAACGTATAAGCAGTAAACCACTGTGGGCCGAACACGCAGCAACCCAGGAATTTCAGAATAGTCCAAGAATAACAGGCTCGGAGGTGGCATTACCAATACAAACATGCAGAGGCCTATTTAAAAATTGGTTTTCACCAATCCAGGGCTGTGTCATGTATTCCAAGATGATATTGAAGGCGGGAGAGAGGATTTTGTGATCGACCGTGTCAAAAGAAAGCAGCGGTTAAGTCTAACAAAACTAATGCAGTGATTTTTCCATCATCATGGCAGATAAAATGTCATTGTTGACGCGGAGAAGAGCAGTTTCCGTTCCATGAAATGGTTTATAGGCTGACTGAAATGTGTCCGACGGATTATTCCCACGAACATGGTGTAATTGAGATCAGAAACACTTTACCATAATTTAGCCTCTCCACCCAGGAGTAAATGGGTGCCTGTGAGGGCAGAGTTGGTTGTTTATGTTTGATTAGCCCTATATGCGCTGAATGGCAGCAATTGAGCTGTATACTGCGCAGGTAGCTGAGATGGTTTTCAGGAATGATTTATGCTAGCCTGATGAGCAGTGGGTAATAATGTACAGCCCCGCTCTGATACCTTCTTTAAGAGCGCTTTAAAATGCCCGATTATTATTATTATTATTATTATTCCCAGTGCAATTCTCTTGTGTATTGTGATTTTTTTCAGAGCAATCAAACATAGATAATGTATTTTAAATAACTCTTATAAAATTCCCATTCTTTTTGTCTTGTTGTAGTATTTTGCTTGTATTTTTGTACATTTTTTTATGTCTTTACTATAAATTAAAAACGCAATAATTTTAATGTGCTATGTATACATTTTTATGAGTTTATATATTTTTGTATACTGCCTGTAATAAAAATTCCCCATTCTTTTGTCTGCTTGTTTTTGTATGTCTTTTGGTTTGTTTGTTGGTTTCATATTTTTTGTATACCGCCTGTAATATGATCTAATAAATAAATACAAAATATGTCCAGGCGTTATAGTTCTACTGCCTTGTCGTAGACCTATATAATTTAATTTAGTGAGTGATGTAAACCAATAACGTTAAAAGCCACTAATATGATTTCATACTTATGCCGTGGTTTGATGGTTACCATAGGAACCAACAACCAAAACGGTAACAATGCAAACGGTGTGCGGTGGTTTTACAGTGCGGCGCGGCGTCACTTTGAAGCCAGCTGTCTTAGAAGTGGATGTGTAATTGAATTCAGTCAACATCTCGTGTACGTACTCTCTGAAAATTACAATGATATTCTAATTTAATTTTAGCTGTGATTTTGCCATTTAATTTGGCAATCACCATGTCCCTTGTGATCTATGTGATGACAGGTGATGACCGCGGTGATGACCGGAGGCAGGTGATGACCGCGCCGCGCTTATCGAAGGCTTTCGCCAACTTTAAATCAACTTGTTGTTTAAATTGTGCGAAGAAAGGACATTTGCGCTGAAAAACAACGTGAATGACAATAATTACAAGGATATTACATAGAATACCTTTTTCTGAGAAAAAACTACAATTATATAACAATAATGATCAATCATTGGATTGTATTTTAATTTACATATACAATTTGACAAATCTTGCTACAAGGATATAGCACATCTGACAGGTCATGGTCTTTCATATAAAATGTCTGTAAATGCTGTCAGAAACAATGTATAATGTTAAAGAGATATGTACAGAAACAGTGGAGCACTGTGGATTTCCCCATGGAGGGGGAGGGGTCACATTCTCATTACTCGCCGATCAATTTCACAATCCCGCTTCCTATGAATATTGTGTTTACTGAATCATTAAATAAAGAGTTAATTGATGGTCAGGGTGACGTTAATTTGTTGTCAGAGGTCCGCGTGTGTGTTGAGGGTGGGGGGGGGGGGGGGGTTCAATCAAAAATTTTAAATTCCAAAAACCAATTTTTGTGTAATGGTGGTAATTTGGGGTGACCTTATCCCTGGTCAAAAATATATGAATAGTTTGTATTATCTTGTAACTACTTCAATTACTAAAACCGCGTGAAAATAATTCCCATATGCTTCATCCCTTTACCATGAATCAGCCTGACTCAGTTTACAGAATACTATATTGTTTTAAATAATAAATTGGGGGTGGGAGTATCATTGCGGGGCGGGGGTACTCGAGCCCAGAGCCCAGAGCCCCTCAGGTGCGAAATTGCACACGTTAAATGATAAATACCTCCTCAGTGTGAAATATTTCAAGAGATGTTTTATTCCATCATCAAACCAAGTAAGTTATTATTTTTAATAGCGACTTTAAAGTGGGGCTGGGCAAATATCAATAACTGACCTTTCCCCATTTTTAGAGAGGTTATGTCATCAGAAATCTTTTTTTGTCATCTCAACCCAAGGTAAAGTATTGTAAAAATGTTGTCCTAAATTAAGTCCTAACGATGTATTGCCCGTTTTTTGTGCTATTTTAATGAACGTTTTTGGAAATTTTGCTCAAGCCTAGAACCCCGAGTCCCCGGGTGCGAAATTGTACATGTTAAATCATAAATAGCTGCTCAACCCAGGTAAAAAAAAACTGTAAAATGTACTTTTGTTTTAACCCCTTTTATCTCGAATTAAGAAAAGCCTAAGGTCTGCTGGAGGAAAACAAATGTCCCCTATATTACGTTAACACGGGCAACAGCGCTGAAATTTTCGGTGTCAGTTGTTGCCAATTACTTGGGTGATTTACCAACTGAAAGGGTGAATATGCAGTGGCGACAATAGGAATTATAAATAAAGGCCACATCAGCGCCGCACTTTGTGGCAATAACTTCGAAAGCAAAGAATCCCCTAGCTTGACAAAATTGCATTCTGTCGTATAAAACAAATGATTCGCGCCGACCAGAAATAGATTAACAGAGGACGCTTAACATGTGTTGGTGTAACGTGCAAGACACGATTATATAGTGTCCTTGGAGTCATTGTAAGTGACGGATCCAGGACGGACATGGATACATTTTCCATGTATACTGGGGTGGGAACGAGGGAGGTGAGGGTGGTGGGTAAAAGTCGCCACTCTCTGGTGGCGTAAATACCCTACCCTGAAAGGCCGTCAGTCCTACCATCCCGACCCCCTCCATTTGCCATCTTGTGCTCTTTTGTTTACAAGTGATGTCATGTAATTTCTGTACAAACACTGTACTTCACACAGTGCCCAGTTGTTCACTGTACTTTACACACAGTGCCCGGATGTTCACTGTACTTTACACACAGCGCCCGGATGTTCACTGTACACACAGTGCCCGGCTGTTCATGTTTGATGAATATGTTTAAACCTCAGGATACATAGATTATTAAATAATTCCAATTTAAATTACATTTTAAAAACATTAATATGATCTGATATACTTTGCAGACTGGGTGAAAAAGAACTCAGGTGTTCTTATATATAGCTGCGAATATCGAGTATCGGGGTTTGATCTATCCACAGTGTGTCTGAAATATCGATATTTATAAATTACTTGTAAAGGTGATACTGGTTTTAAAACAAACATTGAAATACAACATCAGCGAAGGCGGTGGGGAGGGGAGCGGTGGAAAGGGTAAGGATGACCGATCACACATGTGTGGTGAGCGGAACCATGAGATTTTTTTTTCATTTTATTTAATTTTATGTATTTTTTTATTCAACTAAACCCTCCCTTAAAAGGACATTACGCTAAATTTCATAGATTTGGAAATATTTATTTAATGCCGTCAGCAATAAGTACATATACACAACAGTACAGCAATAATAATTACTTGACACAAATGTTACGTTAAGAGATTTTGTCACAATGAATGTATTTTGACGGAATCATTTATGCTCCGGGAAACACAGGTTTACTTCTTGTTATAGTTTAAATGGCTTTGTTTTAAAATGTACACTCCCCTGTATAAGTGATATGTAAATGTTCTATGAGAACACTCTGTGCCACTGTTAACACATGCAAACTCAACTTTTCTTCAGAAATTGGGATCCTGTGGAGGATCCATGCCTTAATTATTCATGAATTGGTCCAATCATAGCCAAGAGTTTTAACCAATCAGGTGCAGGTGGAGTCATAGCTTTTGAACAATCAGGGCATAGCTTTGCAATCCAGTGTTGGTTTTGGAGGGAAAATGCACATGTATGCTTCATTCTATCACAGCTTTTTGTGCAAGCTGGATAATTTTACCCACCACCACCCCAGCTCCTGCCTTCTCTTGCAGGTTCTTTACAGTGGCGTCTTTAACAGGATTCGAAGACAGCCAACTCCTAATACACACATGATTTTACATCTGTCATTAGTGTTATGGTTATTGTTACTGATAGTGTTACTGATATTGATAGTGTTTTGTAATACACTGTGATTTTAACTTTGTAAGGGGTCAGCCACTCCCTCTTATGTACCTCAGGGGGTGGGATGTGCTGTATCTTCCATAGCACAAACATGGCTGCCCCCACAGATTTTGACCATATAATTTGGTTCTGGTCTGATTAGCCCTGGGCCTGGGTGCCCATTCATTAATGGTTGGCCTGGGTGCCAAATGGTAGTTACGTACATGTACGTTGGGCCTGGGTGTCCATTGTATCTGTTGTTTTTGGGGGCCTGTTAGCCCAATGTTTTTGATGCCAGCTTGCCCAAACCAATTCGGTATCTGGCGAATAAGTTTATAATAAAACTTATTACTTTAAGCTGTGGCGAAACTTCACAAAGTTGTGTCTTGAGTTTCATCCATTAATGAGTCCGAGTATAAGTGAATATTATTATTTGTCAACATGTAGGAAAATAAGTGAAGCATAATGCTTTAATTTGTACTTTTCCCTGTTGGACAGACAAAAGTGAAAAACTTAAACAGGACCTGAGACGACAGCAAAGACAAGATGACGACAGAGACCTGGTTAATTAAACATTTAAAAGATGAATTTAATCTGATGTAACAGGTTGCTTTAAATCCGTATTGAGACTATTCCAGTATGAAATACCACGTTAGGTTTGATTATAATTAACATAAAAATCACCATTCAATGCACTGTGAGTGCCATGTGAATCTACAGATGAAGCCACAGTAAACATATTACTAAAATTGACCAACAATAAACCAAGTTTACACTTTCAATCTGTTCGTAACACCGATATTTCTGACCGGCAATAAACCAAGTTTACACTTTCAATCTGTTCGTAACACCGATATTTCTGAGCGGCAATAAACCAAGTTTACACTTTCAATCTGTTCGTAACACCGATATTTCTGACCGGCAATAAACCAAGTTTACACTTTCAATCTGTTCGTAACACCGATATTTCTGACCGGCAATAAACCAAGTTTACACTTTCAATCTGTTCGTAACACCGATATTTCTGAGCGGCAATAAACCAAGTTTACACTTTCAATCTGTTCGTAACACCGATATTTCTGACCGGCAATAAACCAAGTTTACACTTTCAATCCGTTCGTAACACCGATATTTCTGAGCGGCAATAAACCAAGTTTACACTTTCAATCTGTTCGTAACACCGATATTTGTGAGCGGCAATAAACCAAGTTTACACTTTCAATCTGTTCGTAACACCGATATTTCTGAGCGGCAATAAACCAAGTTTACACTTTCAATCTGTTCGTAACACCGATATTTCTGACCGGCAATAAACCAAGTTTACACTTTCAATCTGTTCGTAAGACCGATATTTCTGACCGGCAATAAACCAAGTTTACACTTTCAATCCGTTCGTAACACCGATATTTCTGACCGGCAATAAACCAAGTTTACACTTTCAATCCGTTCGTAACACCGATATTTCTGACCGGCAATAAACCAAGTTTACACTTTCAATCCGTTCGTAACACCGATATTTCTGACCGGCAATAAACCAAGTTTACACTTTCAATCTGTTCGTAACACCGATATTTCTGACCGGCAATAAACCAAGTTTACACTTTCAATCCGTTCGTAACACCGATATTTTTGACCGGCAATAAACCAAGTTTACACTTTCAATCCGTTCGTAACACCGATATTTCTGACCGGCAATAAACCAAGTTTACACTTTCAATCTGTTCGTAACACCGATATTTCTGACCGGCAATAAACCAAGTTTACACTTTCAATCTGTTCCTAACACCGATATTTCTGACTGGCAATAATCCAAGTTTACACTTTCAATCTGTTCGTAACACCGATATTTCTGACCGGCAAAAAACCAAGTTTACACTTTCAATCTGTTCGTAACACCGATATTTCTGACCGGCAATATACCAAGTTTATACATTCAATCTGTTCGTAACACTGATATTTCTACAAATTTTGCTACACAATGCCACAAAGACAGATTTTCATCAATGTGAATTCCAAAATTTCTTGAACTCATCGTTTGATGAAAAGGAGTTCCATTTAAACAGAGAGAGGCATTACGCGTATATTTGTTATATCTAGTGCTTAATATTATATACCGGTAGTTTGTTTTGAGATTAATAGATAATTTATTGGCTAAAAGCCAATTACTAAAAGCAAATATCATTCATATAAATAATATAGAACCTTGTGGAACTCCTTAAGAAATACATTTATCAAGAGTGTTTAGAATTATATGACAAAAATTGTATTCTGTGTGTTAAGCAACTCCTGAACCAATCCAAGGCCAATCCACGGTTACCAATTATGTTCTAACTAATCAATAAGAATATCATGATTTACAGTGTCAAAAGCCTTTGACAGATCCAGAAAAATACCAATAGAAAATTATTTTCGATAGCATAATATAATTATATTCAACCTTTCTCTATGGTTGAATACTCTGATTCAACATACTTATAATTGCTTATTCAGTGGAGCGAATTGATCTCTGAAGCCATATTATGATTCTGATAAAAATATCATATTTGTTAATAAAATATAACAGTCGTTTGTGGACTAGTTTTTCAAGACATTTTGAAAATACAGACTGTATTGATATAGGTCTATTATACCGATGTCATGTTTACAGCCACATTTATATAAACAGGTACTACTTTGGCTTTTTGTTTAAAGTGTCAGGAAAAACTCCAGTTATACATAACTTAATTGTTAAAAAGCAGCGCCAATGGCTTAGTTAAGGCAAAAAAAGTCTCCGGTTTCTGGTCATTTCTGGTCTTTTTTTAATTTTTGTTTGTTTGTTTGTTTGTTTGTTTTTTATGATCTTTTTACTTTTGCCAACCAGTGAAATACGTGATACGTGGGCAATTCTCCGGTAACGGAATGACGTCCATTCATGACCCAGTCAACATTTGCCCATCACCTAGAAAATATGTTTTATACTAGACAACTAATCTGTGTATGAAATGGGAGCCAAGATCCAACAGATTTATTGGACACAAATGAAAAAAAACAAAAAAACAAAAACAATTCACCTGGTGGGTCACTTTAGGGAGGTCAAAATTTCCGTAACGGAATTCCGGCGAAGGACAAGCAGTTTTCAGGTCTTGCATGAATTAATAAATCTCTGATGTGAAGTTTAGTAATTTCCAAAAGGGGTGTTATTTGTAGTATATAGACTTTAGTAGGGTTAATAACACACTGCAAAATAAAATTTGAAATATTATTCCTTTATTGAAAAAAATTACCTTCAATCATGGAAACGGAATTACGTCAGGACGGTAAAAGAATTACGTATTGTATTTGTACAGGTCTAAAAAAAATAGCGCTAAATGCAAGGCAAAAACAGTATAAAAACAGTATTTTATTTGGATTTCTACATTTAGGCATGTCTATTTTGTGTTTTTTAATGATATGCAATAATGTTCTCACAAGTACATATCCTGAACATACATAATCCAATTAAATCATGCCAACTTAACAATTACCAACCAAATTAATGAGCGTTTACTAGAAGTACTGCCCATAAACACTGTACAAATACATGTACAATAGCATACTTTTGCATTCAAACTAAACATTGTGTCATATTTTGTAGGAAACAATTTTTTTTATTGAAAAATATTTATTAATTAACATTAAATAAAAGTTTGTCACAGAAGATGCCAAAAGTCACAGTAAAAGTCATTGTAACAGTAATAAAAACTGAATATAAGTGCAGTGCAAATCCGTAACCATGGTTACCGTAATTCCGTTACCATATATTAAAGTACTAAGCAAATGTCCGAAAGTGAATTTTTTTATAAAACTTGTAGGGAGGTATATTTAGAAGAAAACAATGTTGGGATTTTTATTTTTATTTTCTTTGCCCCAAAATTACTTTTGTGCATTATTTTGGTAATGAAATTACGTGTGATTTGTTCATGTTTTATTTTAAAAAAATTGGAGAACACGAAAAATCATTTAAATTTTTTACATACAAAAGTAATCTTTGGTACAATGGCTATCTAGACACACAAACAATTATTTTCCCACAAGGCCTCCACTAATCACAATGTCCAAGAGAATTAAATTTGAATTTTTAACAAAAATTCCACATTTTCAGACTTACTACCCAAAAATCCACATTTCTCCCAGAAAACACAGATTTTCAAATTTTAACCACTTGGATTGGATTCCCTATGAAATTCTGGTGTAGAAACAATATGAAATATTCCTCTATTGCTAATGTAAAATTTTGAAAATTTTTCTCTGCCATGGAGAATTGTGAACGTGATTATTGCAACCAGACCAAATTTCCCATACACAAAGTATGGTGCCTAAGAAAGGCCTCAGAAATTGGGCAAACGTTCCTATCCCTATGCGAAAAAGTCATTTAAAACACAGCACGGCAGAATTTCAATTGGTCCAGCTATTTTGGCTGCAATTGGACATCGTTTCATATAAAAAATTAATAAATAAATACAAAATAAAAAAGTAATAATCATTGGCAATATCTATATCATTGTCAGCTCTTACTTATTCAACAAAATATGATGGATTTTATTTTCTTATACAGGGCTCCCAGCAAAATCTATAAAACCTATAAAAACCTATATTTCAAAATGGGAACCTTTATTTCCCCCAAAAAACATATATTGATCTATACCCGATATAACAACCTATGCTTTTAATCTCCTGCAACACATTTTAAACTTCCTCATAAAATCCTCATGGCTTTGAAGAAAAAGTATAAAGAGATGAAGCCAAAACAGTAGCCAAACTGTAACATGTGAACTGCTCTTAGATTTTCTGCCGGACAGGGGTATGTGGGGTATGTTGCAAAAAGTACTCAGAAGGTAGGTAATTTACCAAAAACTTATTCACTGCATAATCGCGATAAATAACATATATAAAAGCCTATGTTTTGGCATTTGGTAAACCTATAAATACCTATATTTTGCTTTAAAAACCTATTTAAAAAAAACCTAGGCCTATATTTGGTAGATTAGGCACTGGGAGGCCTGCTTATATCTACAAAGTAACAAATTAGGCTAATCAGTTTCCATGTACCATTGATGTTGTTCTACTCTTGGATGAAATTGTTACCAAAATAATTCCTTTTTGCCGTTATCATTAAAACTGTGAGATGGTTTTTATACCGTGCGTAAACAGATTTATTTTGAAAGGTCAGATTCTTGAGGTATTATATATACATGTATTTTTTCCTTCTAATTGAATTATACATTTCTTCAGTTAATCATGGTGTTAATCAGTTAATCATTTGTTTTTATTTATACGGCATTTAAAATCACTTGGAGGAAAACATTTTTCATAAAGTTGAAGTACCCTGTCTGAGAATTGATCATACACTCCAATCATATTTTCTGAGAGATGTATAAAGTCCCAATTAATTTCGTTGATTTATTGAATAAAGTGCTCAATATTTGTTTCACTAAAATCACGCCTTATGTATTGTAGGTCATTAACAACCTTAACTTTACATTTATCAATAACCATAAGCCGGCTGATTTTTTTTCTATTAAAATAAAAATAGAAAAAATAAAATAAGGGCGAAGAGAAAAATGGTACATAAAGTGTTGTTTTAAGCGGTGTTTGGAGGGGGATTACCCCCACTTGGGCATGCATACAAATTCTGAACTTACAAATATAATTGGCACATCCACCCCGAAATAAGTATCTGGGGTTTGTAAATAATACCAGTTATGATGTTTATACCTGTATTTAAGTTTTCAATTTCGATAAAGCATGATTCAAATTCTACAGTATTAGCACACAAATCATTTCTTATTTTATAAGTATATTTTTCTTTAATATAAAGTGCTACCGGTAGTCCACCACCTCGTTTATTCTGCCGGCATAAGCCTTCATTTTATATTGTATTGGAATAATATTGTAATTGATTATTGGAATGGTAATAAGTGGGTCATTTATATCTTTCAACCAAGACTCGGTTATACCAATAATAGGAAACGATATACTCTTAAAGGTTCTACATAATTTTAATTGTTGAATATTACAAATATTACATATCTGTAATAGAATTATAGTTATTATAAAACCTGATCCTAGTCAGAAAAATCTGTGAAAGTATTGTTTTTTATATTTCTTCACTTCTCCGTCTAGCGCCTGGGAATAGGCAACTATAATGACAGCGCTGTACAAATGCCCGATGATGATTGATGATTGATTGATGTTAGCAAACATGACAGCCATATTGATCAGCATCACTGAATGAGGGCAAAGAAACATACTTCGCTGATTTAGTTTTATCTTTCTATATGGTTCTACGGATCTTGGTAGTTTTGGTGTATTCGTTGGTATGCCAACAGGTTGTGCTCACCCACTGTAGCATGACAAGCATTTCTGTTAATTAAACTGTCTGTGTAATCTGTAACAAGCCTTTTAAATAAAGAAGTATGGACCTCAATAATAATACCACAAATACTTATAACAGTCCATAAAAGATTCGTGAATATATCATGACATTTCCATTCAGACGTCTCTAGTTCTTAGTAATGTCTTTCAACAAGGCCCAGCAATGACAAACTGTTACCCTTGAAGTGGCAGGACTTCATCAAACTCGACTTCTCCCATTGACACTTTTATTTTGTGTACGTGCTCAAGAGTCACACTCCAAACTCCATAATGTTTCCACACAGAGAATGCCACTTCCCATATCCAAAATTGCTCACATCATTCCCAGAAACGGTCCCTAATTTGCCATAGTGACCAATCACGAATAAAGTTGGCATAGTGACCAATGCGGTATTGGTCACTTTGCCAAATTTCAAAAATAGCCAGTTAGAGCATTCGTCATTTGAATGCATGCTCTATCTCCAAAACTATAAGGAATACATGCATGTGAATTAGGTACAATGGTAGGTCTCTTCCTGAATGTACTAATGGGCGGGAAAACTTAAAATTGAAAAAGTCGGATTGGTTGCTATGGCAAATTAGGGACGAAACCTCATATTACTCCTACATATTTTATTTATTCTAATCATAATTTACTTGCTATATTTACATGCTACTAAAAACCCAATCATAATCGGGTAACTTTATAGCTTGTAATTCATAAGAATAAACCATGATATTGTTAATAGACAATTACAAACTACCTCTGATCCTCTTATTCTCAGTACTGTTAATTTATATTGATATTATATATATATCGATGGTTTATTAAAATCTGACAAAGCAAATTTACAAAATACCGTAAAACGTTACCAATAAGTATACATATAGATTGCTCTATAAAAAAAACTTAAGGAGAAATTAAAAACACATAATCGTACGAAAACGGAAGGCGGAGAGTAGGCAATTGGAAAGGTTCAGGGAAATGAGAGGGGGACAAGTGAGAGGGTGGAAGGCTGGGTAAATTAGGGGGAGAGCAGGCAAGGGGAAAGGTTATATGGAAACGAGAATGAGAGAAAAACTATAAGCACTATACATATTTACAAATACATATAAATTGTTCCTTTAAAAATGAGAACGGCACATCTGAAGAAACATATCCATAAGGAAGGAGGAAGGGGAGGGTGGGCGTGGGAAGGTTGCAAGGAAACTAGAGAAGGGAGACAACAGGGAAGGAAGGCCGGGAGGATTAGGTTACGTGTACATTTGAAGAAAACAACAGCTGCGAACAAACAAAGTTTGACAATGACCAAATGCAAACTAAACTGCAGAGACCTTGTATTGTTTTTAATTATGACAGGATGGCAAGGATTACACTGGATTATGTTGCAAGTGTCCGCCTAATTAAAGCAGCCATATTATTTAATATGAGCTGTACTTCTAAAACCAAGAGAGGGCGCTGTAGCATGTTAGTGACTGTAATCGCCGTGTGCAATATCAATACAGACCTAACTTTATTAGAACAATTAGGGCAAGTAAAGGTATTGATTTCTTTATCGCTCAGTGTTACACCTAGGTATTAAAATGCTTGAAACAGTACATGATCTAAGTTCTCTACTAAATAATTTTTTTGGTGGAATCATTTGTCGAAATTTCTATGAGCACAGTAGACTGTTACCAAACTTAAGCAGAAGATTAAGCCGTCTGGATTCTAAAGTAGAAATATTGAGCCTATCGAGAGCATGGGAAAGCACGCACGTTTCTGAACACGTTCTATTGACTTGGTTTGATCAATACTAATTGATGGCACACCTGGCAAGCATACTCCAGAACTGGTCTAATGTAGCAAATAAATACTGTAAGTATATCAGTTATAGGAACTTTAGCTTGTGTATACACAAAGTATATAACCTACGAGTAGATTTAGAGACAATCTCAGTAATGCGCATGCATGATCATTCTGTATAGTGACGCCCAGAAATAATAATAATAATAATAATAATAATAATGCATTTATAATGCGCCGTCTATCTAGGCATGCCTATTCCGAGGCGCAACGATTAACACAGCAAGAGTATGAACATTATAGAAAGTACACACATACACATAGATATACATGTACATGTATAGGCCAACATATGCATACATACACACATGCACATACATATACACACATATACACATATTAACTAAAGATATACATGTATATGTAAAACAAAAATCAAGCAAAACATTACATACATGTATTACATTACATACATATTCAAAAATCAAGCACAATAAGCAGTCTTAAATAAATGAGTCTTTAAATTGTTCTTGAAAACATTGATTGAACTGCAACTGCGAAGTTCTACTGGCAAGTCATTCCAAAGTTTAGGAGCAGCTGCATAAAATGCACGATCACCATATGAAGATGCAGTCCTAGGAACAGTCTGAAGAAATTTATCCGTAGATCGTAAAGTGCGTTTGGGAACATATGGAGAAAGAAGTTCACTTATATACTTTGGATTATATCTTTGTGAGATACATAATTTAAATTAACACTGTTAATTTAAATTATGTATCTCACATGATTCTTTCTGGGCGTCACTATACAGAATGATCATGGAACATGCGCATTACTGAGATTGTCTCTACTACTCGTAGGTTATACTTTGTGTATCCTCAATTTACCCTAAATGACGCACCTAAGGTTATATAATCAACTGGACGGTAACTTACAAATAAAATTAGCAAGTTTGGTGTTTCAGTTTGTTTCAGTGAAGGATTCTCTTGTAAAATGCAGAATTTCAATGCATGATCATATGCGTGGACGTCTTGAGCGCCGTTTTTTGAGACGCACAGAATTGTGGTCATCAGAAAATTGATGTCGGTATAATGGCTCACCCCCAAACTGTTAAAGTTGATGGGGCCACAGAAAATGTACCCAAGAAAAGAAGAAAAACAGTTGAATCATGTTTCATCTTATTCCAGATGGTTGTAAAATTGTTTTTAATCTTGAAAATAAAAATATTGTTTTCGATTTTTAAAAAAAATTGTATAATTTGGAGAAGCTCTCAAAACTTTTAATCAATATTCTTGAAAGACCAACAAAATGGAAGGTGGTAAAAAAATTTGCAAAAAGTACTTTGAAATGTGTAAAAATGCTGTTAACATTTTGTCAAATAAAAGATTTCTTTTCATAACCATGATATTAATGTTTCATTTTCTCAATAATTGTCCACTACCGTCGAAATAAACACTAACGAATTAAGTAGTCTTTGTTCGTTTCTTCTATAAGGAATGTATCCATTTTGAGGATCAGTATTTCTTTAAAAAATCATTGCAAATGCAAAGCATTCATATATTTTGGTTTCCACAGACAACAGTTGGTTGACGGCATAGAACAATAAAATCACAGATGTTCGTGAAAAAAAATTGAGGTCATGTAAATCTCTTACTAGGCACCTCACACTTAAAAAAAAACGACTATCATATTTTGACATTTAGAGGGTTTAGGTAAGACATTATCTTTACACCAAATAGAAAGATTATCAAGATGTATTTGAAGTTTTTGCTGTTCCCCAAATTTGACAATTTCCTCCAAAGTCAGGTCATCCACGTATTTCCAATCTAGTAACAAGAGCAAGAAATAGTATTTTGTTCCCTGGGGAACACCACAGGATATTGCCTGGGTTGAAGAAAATGAGCATAATATTTTGGGTGCGACCAGTGAGAAAGCTGCAGACCATGGGAACTATGGACCCTCTGACTCCAAGGTTTAAAAGTTTTTGTATCACAATAGTGTGATTAACATGGTCGAAAGCCTTGGTAACTTGGATACTTTATTACAAACCAGAGTTGTAGTCGAGTAATTTTTCATGAGAACGAGTACGATTACTTTGGCATGAGTACTCGATTACAAAAAAATCCCTTGAGTATGTGTACGAGTAGCAGTACTTTGTCATGAGTACGAGTACATGTACATGAGTATTTTATCATGAGTACGAGTACGTGAATACTTTATCATGAGTACCAGTACGTGAGTACTTTGTCATGAGTACCAGTATGTGAGTATTTTACGAATTCTTGTACAGTACATTTAAGATAGGCCTGATTCAAAATGCATGTATGCACAAAATTGACTTTAATCAAGGTTTGGTATTCATGTATAATAGCTTTCATGGGGCTACATTCAAGTTTGTGTAATGACAAACCAGCATATTTTCCTTCCAGCCTCGGTTTGGAAACATGGATTTGTAGTTGTGTGGAAGAACTTGAAGATGGGAATTATTAATTATTATTAATTACTAGAGCTAGTCAGTGGTGTAAATATGATTTTAAATTTCCAATGACCACCCCTGAACATCATCCCCACACCCCAAGTAAAATTTGAGGAATTGTCCCATCCAATCCAAAAAAGAAATAAAGAAAACAAAACACATAGGCCTAAACAAGCATTCAAAACTCGGCAAAAGTAAAATAGCGGAGTCATCCTTGTAAGCAATGAAAACATATATATTTGGTAGGTTGTCTGTGGAAAAGGGATTTTCTAAGCACGAGGTGCAATGGCTGGAAAGATCTACCAAAATTAGTATGGTTAAGCTTGGTCGGCGAAAAATAAATAACATAGGCCGATCTTTTGTTTTTCAAAATCCATGCACCAAATCATAGTCACAGAATTTAGCATTATATTTATTAATAATTATTAATTTATATTGCGCAGATTCCATAAAAAATGTTCAAATGCGCATATTGTGGCCTACAACCAACAATACCTGTACATTTTTGGGGAACACCTTTTTAAGAAATGATGATGCACTGTAAATAGGCAATACTACAATGTTATGCACTTTTTTTTTACACATATGGGTGGTACAGAGCTAGTACAACAATCGTCTCTCTTTTGATAAAACATCTCACAAGATGGTCCATGTTTGTACCATTCATTTGATTTTCATTTGAAATGCTGTACTTAGAAAAAACGAAAAATACAAGTGGGAGTATTGGGACCTGTCTAAAGGCGAACGCCCCCAGGGTCGAAACCCCGGAGGCTTAATTGACAAGAAAAGAAAATCTTTACTTTACTTTCAAGCCATGCTTGTTGACAATTATTTTGTCAAACATTTGTTAGGAAAATTAGATAAAAACTAATTTGCGGGGAATCACCGGTGCAACAATAACAAACAAAGGCAATCTTCATAATGTAACAGGGACATATGCCTGAAACAAACTGTCGATATATGCCACAGTGGTGTACAATTTATTCTCAAAGGTGGGGAGGGGAAGGATTAAAAACTGTCACTATCAATGACTGCCTCTGAACATCATCCTGTCCTATATAACCCCCTTCCCCCCCCGAGTAAAATGATTTTAGATTTTTAGGAAATATTTAACTCATGGAATGTTGCACCGATCTAATTATTCGCTTCAAGCTTCTTCAATAATCATCTCAATGTCTCTCAAGCTCTCATACTTCGCCTCCTTGCTATTCAAGATTGTCCTAAGATCGCGTTAGCCTCAATGCTATTTGAGGTTGTCCCACCTTTCTTAATTAATCTACTCCCGTGCTTGTCAAACATGTAACCGACTTATCCCATGGTTCTTCCATGGTTCTGCTAATTCGCCTCTGTGTAATCTTATCCAGTGTAGCATCAGGATCTCATAGCCTCAGTGTCATCCAAGGTCGCCATTATGTTTGCAATTCATCTCATTGGTGTCCAGTGTTACCTAAGCTTCAGCTTAGGCCGACCCATTCTTTCCTAGTCTTGCCTTGATGAGTAGGTTCCCAATTTTGCCACATGCACAAACAGCATTGTGAAAACTCCCGGGTTCGAATTGATCCTGAAAAGGGGTCCTCATTTACTGGACCCATTTTGGAGGTCAGATTAACCCGGAAACTGATTTAATTTTGCTCTTCACATTCGATATCCCGACCCCACTGGAGAATTTCATCAACTACCATAGCCTATGTAAATTGCGGTATTCTCGGCTAGGGATCTATAGCAAGCTCGGTGTTCGTGAGATTGAGACGTCTTCAACTGCATATAATAGCAGGAGGTTGTTGGTGTTTGAATCCTGCCCTAGTCGATGTGGATTTTGTTCGCACAGACACTCAAAAACATTCACTGTAGGCCTATAGCTATGTCATTAATGGGCTACATCAAATCAGACCTAACCCAGAAAAAATAATGGTCCGCATGTGCAACACCCATATTTAAGTCAGGCCCAGTCAGCACGGCACCCACAGACACTCACTTGAGTATTTTTGGTTGCATTGCCAATAGGTCAAACCACAGAGTCACACAGAGCTGTGTATGTACTTGGTTTTGGTTTGACCTCCTTGAGTGCACTGCACAAAGTCAATGGGTTGGGATTTACATACAAATTTTGAGTGTCTTTGGGTTTGACCTCCTATCACAACCACATATGCTTGCATGTATTTGAGTGCACTGCACAAAGTCAATGGGTTAAGAGAGACATACAAATTTTGAGTGTCTTTGAGTGTTAAACCTATAGGAGGGTTAATCTAGGTCATGACTCTTTCTAAACAAGTTCACAGGTCAGCTGAGTTTTATCTGACCCAGTTTCCTTGTCAGTCTTACTCAAACAGGAGGCTGGCACTTTATGCTATGGTCCCACAGAGATTTCGACTCTCTCGATCGTGTTTCGTCAAGATTTTAGATTTTTACCAAAAATTTTCGAGAAAAGTCGAAATAGTCTAAAGAGTCAAACAAAATCGAAACTGTCGATATTTGTCGATATTTGTCGAAAAAAAAATCATTAATCGAAAATTATTAAACCTGACCAATATTTTTCGATAAAGTTTCGATCAAATTTATCTAAATTTTGTCGACATTTTATCGAAACTGTCGAAAATGAAATCGAAATAGTCTTAACAGTCTAAAACTTCGAAAAACAGTCGAAATAAATCTAAACTGTCTAAATAGTCTAAACAATCGTAACATTCGAAATAAATCGAAACATTTGTCCAAATTTAAAATAAAAATGGAAAATTAATCGAAAAAAAATCGAAATCAATCTAAACAGTCTAAACAGTCGAAATTTGTTGAAATGCTAGTCGAAATGATCTAAACAGTCGAAAGTCGTCGAAATAAAATCGAAAATGAATCGAAATTGTCGAGAAAATACAACAACAAAAATTTTCTCACGGAAATAAGATATTTTGTCGATATTTATACGAGATTTTGACGAAATTAGTAAAAATAACCAAAAAAACCAGGAATCGAAATATATTTCGACAGAAAGATCGAAATATTCCTGTGGGACCATAGCATTATGAGCCCCTTTCTGTGTCAATTCTGACTTGGTCGAAGTTAGATGATGGGAATTAGAGACTTCATTTTGAATCTAGAACATTTGTGACAGAACCCCCAAGAGCAGTCTTTTCAGGTTGCCCCGATGGCGATATCATAGCTACCGACCCGATGGTCAAATTTACAATCCCCAGTGCCACTGATTACAATGGCAAGCTTCTCATCGTGTCATGCAATCCAATGCCAGGGTCGAATTTCACCAAAGACAGTACAGTGGTTAACTGTTCGGCGAGCGATGCTGAGGGGCACGTGGCATCACAAGTGTGCTCCTTCAACGTTCAGATATGTAAGAAAATCTCTTAAAGGGAGTGATGTACACCTTTGGTAATCACCCGAAAAAAAGGCTCAAAACTTTTGGGACCTCCCCTTTCCGGGAAAAAAATTACACTTATTTAAATATTTTCACAGTGTTCAATGCATGAACTGCAAAAGTACATATGGGGAAATCGTCTTGATCCGCGATTTGCCTATTGTTGTGATAGAACAGTACGTTAACACTGACAGCACCCAGATATCTTATTTTGAATCTTGAACTTTTCCATATTTTGCCATTGGCATTTTTTTTTCAGATTGCACCACTAATGTGCTCTGTCAACGTTCGCCTGAGAAAAGAAAATCTCAAAAGATTCCTAAACATTACTTTTACACTGCAACCTCTATTTTCTGACCAGGCTCATCAATACATTACACCAAAATTTAACTGAAAAGTATTTGGTAGAATTATATTAAAATTGATGATGGTATCAAGTATTTTTGGAAATATTTCTGTTTTTGAGGTGCTATTATTTCATTAAGCAAAATAAGTCAAAACATATTTGGACTTAAATAAAATCTGAATGAAGATCCAAATTCGATGAATAATTGTACATTGTTTCCTACCATGTATTACTTCTTTGATACTTCTTTGAATGAACAAAGTGTATTTCAACTTCCCGAGGATTAAATATAGATACATGCAGAAACCAATCAGAACTAATAATGTTCAGCTCGAAAGACATTATATGTCACATAATGTTTACCGCATTGTTTTGTGAGAGCCAGTTGGTGACGTGTGAAAACAATGATAATTGTAAATGCTTCTCATAAGCATATTTGGAAATAAAACATTGTGTGAATGTGGGAAAATAACAGTTCTCAAACTTAACAATTATAGAGTACGATGATCTTTCCCAAAACAGACATTACTCTCCACAGCAGGGGCGGATCCAGGAATTCACGGATGGAGGCAAATCTAACAAAGTCAAACATCTCATATATTTTCACAGTATAGGCCTTCTACATTTTGCCCATGAGTGATAAATAACGGGAATAGTGCGCATAAAGTTGTACGCGTTTTCTCTTCTTTCTTATTTTTCCTTTACCCCTCTCCTATGAGAGTGGTGCTGGTTGTGGTTGGGGGTGTAAAATATGAGAGCACTCCTGATAACTTCTCGAGATGTTTCATATCATCACTAACATGTACACAACGTGTATAATAGTATAATAATATTGTCTGTTTTGGTTTTGAAAATTACTAATAAAGTAGGACACTCCTTAACAGACGAATAAAAGCAAAAACATTGACTAGCTTGGAATGAAGTAATTCTCTATGACATCATTATGCTCGTATCATGCTCAGGGTGCTTATAGGTTCCTATGATTGTGTGGGCAAGAGTCACGTTATTATCAGATGGGAGTTATTGTATTTGTTCTCAGGATGCTTATAGGTTCCTATGATTGTGTGGGCAAGAGTCTCGTTATTATCAGATGGGAGTTATTGTATTTGTTCTCAGGATGCTTATAGGCTCCTATGATTGTGTGGGCAAGAGTCTCGTTATTATCAGATGGGAGTTATTGTATTTGTTCTCAGGATGCTTATAGGCTCCTATGATTGTGTGGGCAAGAGTTTCGTTATTATCAGATGGGAGTTATTGTATTTGTTCTCAGGATGCTTATAGGCTCCTATGATTGTGTGGGCAAGAGTCTCGTTATTATCAGATGGGAGTTATTGTATTTGTTCTCAGGATGCTTATAGGATCCTATGATTGTGTGGGCAAGAGTCTCGTTATTATCAGATGGGAGTTATTGTATTTGTTCTCAGGATGCTTATTGGCTCCTATGATTGTGTGGGCAAGAGTCACGTTATTTTCAGATGAGAGTTATTATATTTGTTTGTTTTTTATCATTCAGCTTGCCGTGATCCTCTCGGGATGGAGAGCAGGGCTATAACTGACAACAGTTTGTCAGTCTCATCTGCCTGGGGCAGTTCCCCAAAGGAACAGTCTCGGCTCAATTATCAAGGTAATCCTCATCTTCTAGATATATTCTCACTTCATTTTAAACTAATGACAGTTTAAGATATTATGATTGGTTGAGACGTGATCACATGGGCATATTCAAACTAATGAGGTTATTATTCACATAGTACAACGTCACATTTACTAAGCAATACAACATGTCAATATATAATGTGACCATCCAGACTTCAGGGTACACTGCCAGGCAACTTGTAGATATAAATTACATCACTTTTAATATGTCAACTTTTTATGTTGAAGACAATCTCTTGTTATCCCTCACCCACTTGCCTTTATGGAAAGTATTGTTATTAATATTTATATCTATTCTTGAATGTATAAATATATTAAAACAATTTCATGTTCCCATTTCAAGCTTGGATTGACCTACCCAATCCATCCATTCCTCTGTCTCATAGTCATTCCAACTTGTTACATCAGCTATTATGTATGGATGTATTACCCTACCCAATCCATCCTCCTGTCTCTTAGTCATTCCAACTTGTTACATTCATGTACTATTATGTATGGATGTATTACCCTACCCAATCCATTCCCCTGTCTCAAAGTCATTCCAACTTGTTACATTCATGTACTATTATGTATGGATGTATTACCCTACCCAATCCATCCTCCTGTCTCTTAGTCATTCCAACTTGTTACATTCATGTACTATTATGTATGGATTTATTATCATACCCAATCCATCCTCCTGTCTCTTAGTCATTCCAACTTGTTACATTCATGTACTATTATGTATGGATGTATTACCCTACCCAATCCATCCTCCTGTCTCATAGTCATTCCAACTTGTTACATTGATGTACTATTATGTATGGATGTATTACCCTACCCAATCCATCCTCCTGTCTCTTAGTCATTCCAACTTGTTACATTCATGTACTATTATGTATGGATGTATTACCCTACCCAATCCATCCTCCTGTCTCATAGTCATTCCAACTTGTTACATTGATGTACTATTATGTATGGATGTATTACCCTACCCAATCCATCCTCCTGTCTCTTAGTCATTCCAACTTGTTACATTCATGTACTATTATGTATGGATGTATTACCCTACCCAATCCATTCCCCTGTCTCATAGTCATTCCAACTTGTTACATTCATGTACTATTATGTATGGATGTATTACCCTACCCAATCCATTCCCCTGTCTCATAGTCATTCCAACTGGTTACATTCATGTACTATTATGTATGGATGTATTACCCTACCCAATCCATTCCCTGTCTCATAGTCATATTCCAACTTGTTACATTCATGTACTATTATGTATGGATGTATTACCCTACCCAATCCATTCCCTGTCTCATAGTCATATTCCAACTTGTTACATTCATGTACTATTATGTATGGATGTATTACCCTACCCAATCCATCCTCCTGTCTCATAGTCATTCCAACTTGTTACATTCATGTACTATTATGTATGGATGTATTACCCTACCCAATCCATCCCCCTGTCTCATAGTCATTCCAACTGGTTACATTCATGTACTATTATGTATGGATGTATTACCCTACCCAATCCATTCCTCTGTCTCTTAGTCATTCCAACTTGTTACATTCATGTACTATTATGTATGGATGTATTACCCTACCAAATCCATCCTCCTGTCTCATAGTCATTCCACCTTGTTACATTCATGTACTATTATGTATGGATGTATTGCCCTACCCAATCCATCCCCCTGTCTCATAATCATTCCAACTTGTTACATTCATGTACTATTATGTATGGATGTATTACCCTACCCAATCCATTCCTCTGTCTCATAGTCATTCTAACTTGTTACATTCATGTACTATTATGTATGGATGTATTACCCTACCCAATCCATTTCCCTGTCTCATAGTCATTCCAACTTGTTACATTCATGTACTATTATGTATGGATGTATTACATTATGTTTTATTTTTATTTATGAAGTTTTTAAATGTATGTTTTTTGTACTTTGATATAATAATGACAAGTACAAGACTAGGTTTACATTTTCCTTAAAAGAATTGTATACATTTTTAATACATTTTTTACCTACAAAATTAATCCAGAAGCCTTTCTATTTAATAGCAATTTATTGGTTGTGGAGGATTTTTTGAAAGGAAAATAAAATCAACAATTCATTTTTAGTATACAAATGCATAGTTGACGACGTGTTCTGCAGAAAAAAAAATCGCCGGCCGTACGCATTTCAGATTTTGGCTTAAAAGTGCATATAGCGCCCTCTTTAGTTTGAAGTTATCTATGCGCTATATGACAGTTGTGGAATGCAGTCAAATTTGCATGACATGTTCAATTTACATGTAAATTTAAAACGCTTTTTTTTATCACAAAATATAAGTTATGTAAGCAGCGACAGATTTCGGGCATTCTAGCAAGCATGTGTTGGTCATTGCCAACTTCAAACTTCAAAGGATTTGGTATTGCCAATTAGTTGTTTTTGTCCCTTGTCGTCCATCTCTTCATGAGGAATGCAACCATTGGTAAGTGTTTTCAAATGTTGTATTTTACGTTAATGTTTATTTTTCAAACGACAATAATGAGCCTTATCGGAATTGTGCGCGCAATAAATTATGGGAGTTGGGTTTTGGAAAATAGTTGTTGCTCGAACACAAATTGCCTTTTTACAGCATGTATTTAGAGCCAGACAAGTGTGCTTTATCAATTTTGATGCATGGGTTGCCTCACGAGTGTGGCTCGGACACGTACCCATATGTGGATACGGGTATGTGTCTGAGCCACACTCGTGGGGCAAATGCATGGGTAGAATGTCTTATGTAATCTTACCTACCCATTAAGGTGCCAGAGATCATATGGATGATGATGGATACTTCATGAAAAATCAGGTATTTTTGGTATACGATGACTCTCATTCATAACAGTCTGATCTTGTCAACTCCCCGTTGGCATTAGTGAGTTATAGTGACCAACACAGTTATTGTTAGCTAAGATAATCCTATCTAGGATGATCCTAGCTAGGTCATTGTACATGCGCGCGCAGGGGCAACTATAAATAATAAGATCCTTCTATTTTTTGAAGGGGAGGATTTTTTTTAAAGGGAAATAAAGTCAGAAAACCATCATAAAAGTAGATTTTAAAGATAGTTAATGCTTTCTGTACCCCCAAAAATCGATAGAATCATTTTTTAACTGGTGTTTACAATTTTTTTTTAAACCCTTAAAAAGTGGCGGTCAGATACGACATTCTTTCCAAAATTTAATACTCAATGAACACTGACTTTAGAGACATATAAAATAATCATATAACAGAATGTATCCTAACTATTCTCTAAATGATAGATATTGAGCAATATCGGAAAAAGTGCCTAAAATTCATCGTGTACTTTCTGTCAAATGTGCAATTCATACAGTAATTTCATTACAGATCGATTGGTTCTTGTTAGCAGTTAAGCTCATCAACCCTACCTTACTTTGGAGGTGTAGTGAACGGACCACTATTGGGTATGTAGAAAGAGATATCTTAATGAATTCTGTAGTGAATAATCTGAGCAAGATATATGTGACCAGGCAGACTTCAGGGTATGCTGCCAGGCACTTGGAGATATAAATTACGTAATTCTTTGTAAATAGCACCTGGACTTGGGCATAAAAGTTGCATATAGCACCCTCTTTAGTTTGAAATTAGCCATGTGCCAAAATGACATGTGGAATGCAGTCACATTTGCATGATGTGCTTTCAATTTAAAAAGCTTTTTTTCAACATAATGAAAGTTATGTAAGCTGCGATAGATTTCATGTATGCAGTAGTTTTCGTGTTGAGATAGCAAGCATGAGGTGGTCATTTTCCAACTTCAGCGTTGCAGCTTACACATTAGTCCGCGAGCGTTTTGTATCGTCAGAAAAGTCCTTCTCCCTCGTCCTGAGTTTGGGCATCCCTTCCTGAGACATGAGCTGTTAGAAATTGGAACTAGGGATCAATTGGTTCCCGTGAGCAGCCCTTATAAGATTAACCCTATATACTTCAGAGGTAGTGAACAGGCCATCGTTATTAGATCATTCATCTGTGTCATTCATTTATGTTTTAATTGTTGTTTGACTGTTGTTTTGACAGGAGTTTTGATGGGAGTATTTACAACGTATAATAGTGAGATTAAACCAGAACTGTAAAGAAAACTAAAATATTCAATTCAAGTAAGCTTGGGCGATAAGACGATAATATTGAATATTGCGATACCTGTTTTTAATCAGTTACGATATTGAGAACCTTTTGTTATCAAGATATCGGCAAATCGCGATTAAAAAATATATCACGATTAAAAAAGTCAGAAACATACACACAAAGCAAATTAATTTGCGACTTATTGTGACGCTTGTAGAGAGGGTATATACCTGTGGTTATCGGCTCTAAAACAATCATGCGTGAATGCAAACAAATAATCGCGATATTATTGAAAATCTCGATATATATTTGCCGATTCATTGTGGATGAAAAAAAATCGATATCGCCCAAGCTTAGTTTCAAGACCTTTTGTCACCAGTGCCACCCTCAATCTTCCACCTCGGTTACATATATAAATAGTTGAAGCGATGTTAAGTATAACATCGTTTCCCAAGACATCGATTTCTTCAATATTTTAATCTTTTGTTATATTTCAGGTCATTTGTCCAATGGTGTAATGACTGTCGTTTTGACAGTAGTATAGTATTAAACCAAACCAGTTGATTAAGCCAAACCAGTTTCTTTTATACTGAATAAGCCAGAACTATAAAGGATAGCTTACATTGTACATTTTGTTTCCAAGAAGATCTTTTTGTTAGTTGCGTACCTTCATCCTTACACCTTGTGACCTTGGTTACAAAAATAGCGTAGTTGGCAATAATATTTGAAACAAAACAAAACAAAATTTTAGTTGGCAAACGACAGTCATTACAATCACGTCAGTAGATTGAGGTCATGCTTCTGGAACCACAGTTGTTGAGAAGAAAAAGGTTCTTAAGTTCTACCCTACTCTTCAGTCTTCTGTCCGGAGTGCGACACCTGGCTTTCCAGAACTTGGTGATGACAACACCTATGTTGGAGAATTGTTGGCCTGTGACGTCTATGGTATTTGATTTAGCAAAGCCGATTAACCTAGTGAACAGTGTACTTTGAACATTTAGAAAATTGTGTTTGGGACACTTTGGCTGTTTTTTATTTTTGTTGCCCAATTTTCTAATTTTATACCGTCCAATTTTGAAATCTTACAGCTGAAATTTGTGACAACATATTTTTGAAGCTGTGATTGTGTACAACCAGTAGCTGTTTAGTACTGAGCATTTAGACAGAACATTAATAATTACCTTGGTAATACCACATATGAAATATTAAGCAAAACCTAATCAAGAACATTATTTACAATTTTAAGGGATTGTGGTTGTTACTTGTTAACTCTTGCTTAATCAAAGCAGTGCCGACAGATGTTTGATCACTGAGATAATTTCCTTAGAGTATAAAAAATATACTCTACTTTCAGTGAATGGGAAGTCAATTTGTGAAATAGTGTATTCCTACTGTTTTATTTTGGTATAAATAGTGTGGTGCACTGTATGGTTCTTTTGAGAGTAGCATTTTGTGTAACATATGAAACGTGTATGGTTGCTAATCGTTGTAGTAATCCGGTTGTAGTTTGATATTCTTCCCACACTGCAGGTTGAGGTACATGTTCGTGTCAGACCGTTGTAGTTTCTGCATCTCATGCCTCATCCATCCCTTCTTCTCCGTCCTGCACTTCCCGTCACAGCAACTAGACCATCAGTTTGCTACTCGCAACACTGCAAACCACTTCACCACTAATGTTAGATTTACTGCTACTCATCACCAGCAAAGAATAAGTTAAGGTAATGCATGCCAATTGCTTGCTTGCTTGCACGGTGCTGTATGGTGCTATATTTTCCCATGTATTAACTTTCACTCCACGTGACCAGCAGGAAACTTAGTATTTAACTATGGCTACTGGGGGGAAAGAAGTTTGGTCCCTGGCTGCAAATAGATGTCTGAAGAAGATTTATTAGGCCAGATAATTGAAAGACCATCTTCATGACACGACCACAAGAGTCAAAATCAAAAACTATCGTGACAATTCTGTTGGCATCTTATTCCAGTTCAACTGATTCTTGTTTAAAACTTGAGGATTGGATTTGTAATGTCAAAGTAACTATTAGGTCCCGCTCTTTGTCAGGAAGTGATAAGGTTGATTTTTGTTTTTAACACCTCACTAGGCCTGCTAGAGAAGAAGTCAAATTTATACTCTGTTATTCTATGGAGGTTGTTTTTAAGATAGAAGTTTTTGGAGACAAGGGTTCATCTGTTGGGTTTCAACAGGCTTTCATTGAGAGAAAACGGACAGTAGGAGAGAACATTCAAGATTTTCATCTGCTTATTAGACCTTATCGCTTCAGGTCAATCGGTTGAGAGGCATGGAGTAGACTCAATAGGTTCTGATTTTAAAAAGCATAATTTTGTTGGTATGTGTCCAACAATGGCATTCCGAATTGGTGGTAAAGAGGTGACATGTCTTGTTGATAATGGTCGATCGATCAGTGGTGTCCACCCTCACGGAAGAGCGTTTCCTTTCCTTGTTTAAGCCTTTGGGTACTCAACTTTAAAATGATACTCTCTGGTTGAGGATTACTTCTGCCAATGGTATAGAAATTCCTTATATTGGCTACATTGAAACTGACATTGAGTGTGAATGGACGAATATTCCGCAGATGGGGATTTTGATTGTCAAAGATTCAGTTGACAAAGAACATAGAGAACATAAGAGGCAAGTTCCAGGCTTGCTTGGCATGAATATTTTACGACTATTTGTCAAATGGATGAATGAAACTAATAGAGATTATTTGTCTTCATCAATATTTTGAAGTCTGTTTTGTCATTTCTAAACATGGTTGGGAGTATGGAGCAGGAGACCATTGGCTTTGCTAGAGTGTCCTCCAACAAAAAACATCTTTATTCCTCCTGAGTCTACTGTCACTGTTATGGCTGAAACATCTACACTTGTAGCAGCTGGTGACAGCTTCCTGGTCAGAGTTGATAATATTTCTACATCTGAGTTCATTTTGTGTCCAAAAACTCGCTCTGGAGTTCTTCAAATCATTAAAAAAATTCACTTACACTAAGAAGATTCAGGTTACTGTTGACCATATTCAGATTTCTCAGGTAGAATATAGTACTTTGACATCTACACCCTAGTCTACTGTACCAGTAGACTTGGAGGGTTTTCAGGGTTGAATGAGGAGCTGAAACAAGGGAATGAATTGTTGAACAAACATATCTTTGCAGAGCATGATTTTGATTTAGGGGATACAAGTGTAATGGGGGTGGGTGGATAAATTACACATGGATTACTGGCTGAAAAGGAGAGGGATGAAGTGGGCATTGGTTAGAATTGATGTTGGTTTAGCACTTTAATTAATAAAACAAATAATCAAATAAAACAGATTACATAATTTCCTTTAAAATTAACATTAACAAATTTTAACTCTTGTGAAATAATTCAAAAATAATTCATAACTCAAGAGAATAGAAATAAACAAAAGTTACTCCTTAAGAAAGAAATACAAACTAATTACTGTAACAGGACTGACCTTTTCATAATCAAATCTATACTCGGATGCAGAGTATAAAGAACTCCAACTAGTCTTAGTTCATAAGAGAAGAATTAAGAACTAAAATAAAAATAATAAATCCAGTAAAAAAGTAAATAATAAAATACGAAAAAAGATGAAATATCTGTAAGGGAAACATAAACTTATCTCAGCTGGCCAATTCTCCCTAAAAGCCTGAATTACCAGAACTGGAAACTTAGATTTTATAAAGTAATACTTGACAAACCCATAAATATAAATCATAGGATATTAATTCCTTGTCCCTACTCTATATAAACTAAACATGGTAACTGTAAACAAATAATCAAAGCTCTCTTTTGACTAAAAGACTGGGCCAGTTTATTATCAAGTCAACACTTGGCTAAAATTACCAAAAAACAAACTGAGCTACTGTGGGTAGTGGTGTGCGTTTTCGGATATTTTTTGGAACTGGATACCCAAAATCAGGAAACTTTGGATACCCGGATACCCATTTCCATTTTTGTTGAAAACATGCCTGAAAACATGTACTGTAAATGGTAACAAAATACAGAGTATACCATACTTAATCGATCTTTTCTTTACTGTGTCGTTTTTATTAAAGTAAAACCTCTTCATGAAATAGAGTACCTGTATTTTATTTACTGAAAGTTATTTCTAAAATAAAACTGATCGCTGCAAAGTCTTTGATAACCCAAGCAGCAGCCTACCTGAACATGACACATGAAATAAGTCAGGAGACTAGAAGACCATGTCACTGTGCACTATCGTCACTGGTGTGTGCGTGATCTGAGCGCTCTGGTTGGTTGTTCACGTTCACAAAACACGTGTTGAATTATGTCATTGGTCAAAGGTGATGTGGGCGGAACCAGGTGGGGGAAAACAATTCATGTACTTGCGCTTTGCCGCGCCCCTGCCTTCTAAATGAGGATATCCCGTACGTCATCATGTTGGCTTTGGATTATGATTTTTAGGACGTGATCTTGGACCCTAATTTTGGTCCGTATAATCTTACATTATAAGAGTATAACTCTCAGGCCGCCTCTCTTGTGTTTGTCGTAAGTGTTCGCCGGTGCCTCAGGGTTCCCCGGCTCCAGACATTACCTCAGGCGGCATGGAAAAATCCCGAGTATATCTTGGCCGCCCTTAGAAATCCCTGGACGTCGTCGTTTCTGTGCGAGAGAGGGAAAAGGTCGTTTCAGCATTTTTCCCGATCTTTTCTGCCATGCCACGGCTGTAGTCCGCACCATTAATACATTTCCCAAACCTGCGCCTGCTGCCTGTGCGTGTTTCCTCATGTGGCACCGTCTGCCGCATGTTTCATTCGTGTAATGCAACACATCGAACAGCCGTTTACATCATTCTCATAACAAGCTATAAATTACTCAATCATGATCGGCATGCACTTGCCCCACTAATCCAATTAGCTGCAAACAATAGGCAAACATTCCGTCCTGTGCTGTTGTTCTTTGAAGCATCCGCTGCCACGCCCTTTGCGGTCTTAACAATTCGATACAATGTATCACAAACAGTTGGAGAAAAATGTATGGCAAATGTCAGTAAAATACTACAAAGGCTTTATTGGAGCGTAATCTCTTGAATTTAAAGATAATTGTCTGTAAAAGTGTAAACATTACATTGTTCAAGAGTCACAGATTTCTGTTCGCTCTGCTCAAATGTTAAGTCCGAATTTTAAAAAGTCGTTTACGGGTAATTGGAACCGAAAAATGGAACCAGGTAATGGCAGTTTCGGTCGGGTACCCGGATACCCGACACAGCCCTAACTGTGGGCAATTTCAGCCCTCCATTACCTAATGTGTATTTAAACATAACATCAAAACAAATCAATTTAAGTCCAGCCCAGCTCTGCCCATTAAAATATTCTAAACAAATTCTAGAAGATAAAATCTTGTCCTGAAAACCAAAGAAGACTTCCTAGTCTGGCACTTGCCTCTAATACTAAAAATCAAGGGGATAGTTTGTAGTAGTTAAAAGTGACATAAACAAAGGCTAACCTAGTCACCAACATGCACTGATAAGGCCCCAGGGCCTAGAGTTAACTACTCTACCATAAGATCAAAGGAATGTCCACACAGGAGGCTTTGTCTCTAAGAGCATCAGACAGTGGTGCCCTATGACTATAATACATGTGAAAATGGCACACATGAGAAATTAAATCTACAGTCAACTTTTCTCTTCAAAATACACTAAGCTAAGAAAATATAACCTTTAAAGTTTGAACTCTCAGGAACTTTAGTTACTTATTTGCAATATCCCTGAGTTAAAAGGGAATTTAAAGAATAAAAATCTCACCCTGATCCAGAATATAGCAAATTTTGGACCAGTGTCACTATTATTTCATAAAGAGGAAAAATATAGTTAATATCCCAAACTTTTCTCAAGTATAAATTTAACAAAATAAAATATTCCCTAAATCAAAGTAACTAAAAAATCATACCAAAATAATCTATACACATTTTCTACTTCTGTGTTACTAAACCTTCCATGAATAAAATAACTTTTCCTACCTGAAAAGGAGAGGGATAGAATGGACAGCAGTTAAGATCTATATGTTTGGTACAGCACTGAGGAATGTTGACCACATCAACCCAGACCACTGCACCCTTATGGAACAGGGGTCATTCCTCTTTCAAGTAGGGTTGAAAAGGCTTTAAAACAAATAGCATCTTGGAGAAACAGGGTTGTACCAAGAAACGTTATAAGGTAAAACAAATAATTTTTTTTTTTTTTGAGTTGGGGGTGAATTATAATAGCCTCATCAAGTTTACAACTCAACGTTTTGATCAGTATGCTCTGATTGTCCTCAGGAGTACACAAATACTGTAGAACAATGCATCATTGTAAAGGATTCTGAACCTGTAGCTCAAACATTCCGCAGAATCGTACCAAATCAGTACGAGCAGGTTAAACAACACATCAAGAGTTTGATTGATCATGGTATGGTGACTGAGAGCCATAGTCCTTTCTCTGCACCTAGAGCCTTGACCATGGTGCCTTGGAACGGTTTAATCATATAATTTGGCCCAGCTTATAGCTATCCTAACTCCAGCGCACATGCACACAGTGAACATGTGTGCACGGATCCATAATATGCATGTACATGTAAATATGTACATACATGTATGTACAGTGACCATTCGTCGTCTTGCACTGAGGGATATACATTCAAAGATGCGTGCCTTTTTCTTTGCTACTGTTAATAGCTAGGGTAAATAATATAATTTTTAAGATTTAATCAAGATTGAAGTGATTTATATTTTCTTTTCATAACTTGCACAAGAAGAATTTATGTTGTATGGGCGTTTTTAAGGGCAAAATTTGATGACGGAACATTTTTTGAGAATCGATTTTTGACATACAATGTACATACGTAGCTGCAGTAGCATAGGTAAAACTCTTCAGACATACATTATCTTGTCCTTGTCATAACATCAGCGATATTTGGCGACCACTACTACGGACTGAAGGATCTTCTATATCCAAAGTCCATAACCCACCCCAGACTGAGGGATCTCCTATATCCTAAGTCAACCACCCTCCACCCCCTGTGCTTGTTAACAACTGATTCAGTTCAGTGAGCACACACTCCTTCCCCCATCTCCTAGGATCCTAGTCTCAACGAACTAATCCTCCAGCATCCTGTCATTGCGTAATCCTCCAGCAGCCTACTTAAGCAGCAGCATTTCCCAGAGTCCGGCATTCTCCTGAGGAAGATCAGAGCACACTGATCGAAACGTCGAGTTATACCTCCAGTTCTTTTCAGAACTAATTACTACTCAATTGAGAATTTCACATGGTGTCACCGCAAATAGTCTTACTTATCTTCCTCACCATGCAAAGCTTCAAGTTTTACCTTGTCATAACATGTTTAATTTGCAATAATGTAGGTCTTTTGTATTTGGGGAAAGTAGTATTTTTGTAAAGTCAAGTTAGGGGGGATTGTTTCCTCTGGTAAAGACATGCACACACTTAATTGAGAGTTCGCCATGCTTGACCAAAAACTGAGGTAGTGAGAGAGTGGAGAACTCTGGAATGACTATTTGAAAGAGGGTGATGTTCCCTTACATGTTCAATTCTTTTTCATAAAAATGCATGAGAAGTAAAAATTCTTTAAGAAAAAGACATCTGTTTTACATCTTACACATATCCATAAATAATACTGTGTCAAAGAATTAGCAGAATTGAGTAATGTAACAAAGTTATATTAAAATAAGTTTTGGAGTGCTCATTTTGGCTCCTGTGGAAGGTACCAAAGTTTAAAACAATATCACCATACAAAATGATATCATAAAAAATTACTGTAATAAGTCTGCACAGAAGGGTGTGGGAAAGGGAAAAAATGGGTAATTGGGCAAACAAACACATTGGGGTAGACATGGTAAGGTAGACGTGGTAAAAGGGTGTTTTTTATACGTAGAAACGAGGAAGGGACAAGAGTGTGCTCATAGAGGGAAAGTCAACATCAAGGAACTTTCTTTGTTGACTCAATTTGGCGATATAAATACCATAAAATATGGTACTTTAGTAAAAGCACACACTACGACAGCCTTGGTCAAGTCAAATGCACCCATTGCCCTTGCCAAGAAAAAGGATGGTTGCTTTAGAATATGCATAGATTATCGTCTTAATTTAAAAACACAAAAAATACGCCTTTCATTTCCCCTAAATTTCTGGATGCTGCAGTTGGTGCTAAGTTGTTTACATCACTTGATTTGGTGCGTGGGTATCGCCAAGTCTGTGCGAGAAGAAGATCGGGAGAAAACGGCCTTTATCAATCACTCCCATGGGATTGTACAAGTATATGTACAAATGCCTTTTGGTCTCTGTGGAGCCCCAGCCACATTCCAACGTTTGATGTTGTTGGTGATATGACCTATCAGCTGTTGTTTGTGTATTTTAGATGACATCTGTATCTATTCTAGAAAGCAGATTCACTATCTTGGTCATGTTTTATAATAATAATAATAATGGACACTTAGGCTATATTGTGTCCATAAGTTTGATGCTGATGGCACATGACGTTTTATTAGAGAAAGGTATTTCAACTGAAGATGCCTTAGTAGGAGTTTGTCAAGGTCATGACCCTAAGTTCTTTCGTTATAGATGGTCACATGAGTGTCAGGAAGTCTTTGAGTCTTTGAAATCAAACTTTTCCACTGCTCCTGTTTTAGCTTTTGCAGATTTTTTTAAACCATTCACTTTTGATGTAGACGGAAGCCTCTCTGGGCTTGGTGCTGTTTTATCCCAAATCCAAGACGGTAGTGAATGTGTTATTGCATATGCTAGTCGTTCCCTTTGAGACAATGAGAAAAGATGGAGAAGTATAGTTCATGGAAATTGGAATTATTAGGTCTGAAGTGGGCAGTGACAGATACGTTTAAAGAAACTGTATTTCTTGCACAAAAGGACAACAATGTGTTAAAGTATAACAATAAAACCGTTTACAAATAAATACTAGTACATGTAGGTACATGCATGTATCTCATTTGTTTATCTCTATATTTAATGACCCTAATGGAGATGTTGTGTTTTGTTAAAGATAATAATCAAGTTCCATACGGCGCACCGAAATTTGACTAAAAGTGTCAATCACTGAATCAAAGTTAACTTGTTCAGAGAAATCTCGCTCTATGCTTAGTATGACTAACGAGGAAAGCCTTTCTTCCGTCATTGTGGATCTGAGGTAGGTTTTTTGTCAGCTTTAGACGGCTGATGAAGATACCGCAATGGTACCCAATATTCTGTACAAAAAGGTCAAGTTTGGAAAAACATTATGAATGTCCCATTTCTTAATCATTATGCAACATTTTCTGTACGGTGTTTTAGAGGATCATCTGCAAATTCTGGCATGCTTTTATAAAAGTGACAAAACTGGTACTACTCTGTTTTGGCATGGTCATTGTCAATGTCATCCTCGTACATACATGTAGATGCAAAGTGTTCAAAACCCTCAGTATCATATAATGTCCATTCGTAAGACACTTAAAGGGATACCATAGTCTGGAAATCACTAAAGCGTGACTGTCCGACTAGTGTATCGTGTATCTTGAAGAATACAGCAACCCTAAACTTATGAACAGGATCTGTTATTGGCTCATCATGAGCCGTCTCACGTCATGTGTCTGTGTTTGCACTCTATCTGGTGGTCTTTAATTCAGTAGACACCCCTTCGATTGTGGCTGTGGCACGTACTTCCTTCAAAATATCATCAAAGACTTGGCTTGATCTTTGCTGTTTCAAATTTTCAATTGCTGAATCTATCAGAGTACTTGCCGTTACAAGATGCAAAGAAGTTTGCTGCAAATACTCGGAAATAGTATTCATTTCGCAAAGAACTTTGAACCAAATGTCAGTCATGATAACAAATTCAAATTTGCTGAAGAATTCCAGTAAAACCTCCAGCTTCAGCTTTTGTTTCTGGGCACGTTTTGTTCTCTACAATATCTTCTAAGGCTAACAGCAGCACAGTGTACAATGTTTTGATTGCTTTTACACAATCGTGTCTACAATACCATCTAGTTTCACAAAGGTGTTGTAATATTGTCTTCTCCATGTTTAACTTTTCTTGAGCACTTTCTAAGTAAATCAATCGAGGTTGACTTGGAGTAAGAAAAATGTGTACACCTTATGAATCGTACCGAAAAAAGTGACTGCTTCGGTACAGTTACCACAGACATCTGCAAGAACCAAGTTTAGGTTTTGTGCTCAACAATGTACATATAAGGCATTCTTATTCACTTCTTTAACCCTAACTCCTTTAATTAACCAGTTGACGTTGGGAAAAAAAAATTTCCGGTCCCCCGTGCGGGTTTATTTTCAGTGAAAAATCTGAAAAATTTCTAGCCATTAATAATTTTTTTAGTCAATGAAACTAAGTTCGGACAACCAAATAAACACCTTTACTCATTGACATTTCGAGAATTAAATGGCTAGTTTTTTAATTACGGTTGTGTTTCTTCAGCACAATTAGACCGTTGGCAAGCTCCGATGCAATGGCCTATTAATTAGCGACCAGCGCCCAGTCGAAAAGACGGCATACCTGGAGAGAGATCGAATGCCTCGTAAACAATGGATATAAATCCGTCTTTACAAATGCTTGGCTGGTACGTCAAAGGAACAGGTCTTGGATAAAGGGATTAGGCAAAAATCAACAAAAAGAGTGAACTCGTTCAGTATTTGCAGTGCATTTTGTCCGGGGCCACCGAACCGTGACCCCATGGACTCCGAGAAACGATTGCGTGTGTACGTCAGCCGCCACGACGGCACGCCACGTGTGGCATGTTGACAAGTCTCCCGGTGACAGACACAAAAATCGGAATGCGTGTTTAGACGCTCTCCGATCCGCTGTACAAAATAAATTGCGTGTATACACGGCATCCGAAGCGAACTGGTTAACTGTAGTCTGTAACCCAGAAATATGAGCTCGCACATTAGCAGCACCATCATATGACTGAGATCTTATCAGTTGGATATCAAGCCCTAAATGTGTAAGAGTTTTCTTTCGAGTGTTAAACAGTGTCTTAGAATCACTCTCTTGGATACTGAATTGCTCGTCCACATAGTGCAAGCAAAAGGAAAATTGGTCATTAGGGGCCTATGTGACATATCAATTGTAGAATCCAGTATGACACCATAGTAATGCACATTTTTTACTTCACTTATAATCTGTGATCTAACATTTCATCCCAGTGTGTCAATGAATTCGTTTTGGATATGTGGACTGATGAGGTAATTTGCATTCTTTGGTGCTGTTGCACTATGGTGAGCTAAAATGCCATCATATTTTGACAACAGCTTTACTAATTCAAAAAAGTTGCCTTCATTCTGAACCTTCCCCCCACATGAGTGCTCATAGTTAGTTTGGCTTGTAGATGGGAAAGATTCACGGTGACCGCGGAAGGCAAGGTTTTGCTTAGTGAGATTTTGCTTGACCTGTCTTTCATGGGTATGAAATTTTTCTTCTTTGACTGTTTTTCTTAACTTCAAGCGTTGTATTGTTTGCATCATCAGATGTGCAGCTTCACAATGTGTTGGTGTGTGTGCATGAGTTTTGAATTTGTCCGTTGCCTTTTTCCAATTTTGAAACCCATTTTCATCAAATGTGGACTCGTAATCCTTTTTACCTCTGTTGGGAAAACCCCAGCATGGGAAACAGTAAGCACTATTTGTAGTGGATGAATATGTAAGCCTTTCACGATATAATTTCATACCATTTTTGTTGATGTATTGTTGAGGAAAATACCAGTCCCAGCGGAACGCTCACCCCTTTGTGTCATTTAATCGCAGTTATGACAAGGTCCATGAGAGATTATAGCTCAGGAGTAATCGGGCGCTTTGTTAACAATGCAGGGTCTGTAGGGAATTCTTTGGTTTTATCCAGAAGAGGCTTCACACCAATGTTTGACCAACGTCCGAGCCAATGTCAGTCTCAGGATCTGCATCGGTCATGTCTTTGTCCAGAGACAGGCCTTCACACGCGGCTCAATTTCGTTGCTATGATCATGGCTCGTGGAAGGCTGGAATGACGTACTTTCTGCCATTTAAAAAGTGATAATATATGTCTTGCAATCCTTTCTCTTTAACTTTTTGGCCTGGGTGTTTGGATCCCGTATGATTTTTCAGTTTGTCACGTTGACATTTATGCTTACAATAAGCACATTCGGCTTGTTCTGTTTGAGACGACATGGTCAATGGTCGATATAATAGGACTAATGTGACTTTACCTTAAAGTTTATTTTTCTCATGTAGGGCTAAAGCTGTTTGCACTACGGTACCGTTGGTATGTCTACTGCTAATTGTCACCAACTCGTGATTTGTAGTCTCGTCCTTAGCAGCACAGCCAGATTTGATTATGCTCACTCGTCACTCCATATATTTATGTTAGCGATTGAGCCCCATGCAGTCTGGGACTGAGACTATAGGATTTGTGGAGTAGGCCTACATGTCAGAAGTTGAACATGCCACACAAGCGTAAACTATACATGAATGAGACTCAGCCAAGCTGGCACCGTCTGCATCACCACACCTTCCATAATATAAAATAATGAGAAGCAGATCACATCGTGGTATAAAAACAAGTATCCTGTATAAATAAATGGTTATTTTTTTTCTGTTCCAGTTTGTCTGAAAATTTCTGTGGGGGTCACTTTGTAATAATAATATTAGCATTTGTAAAGCACCTTTTCCTAAGGTTACAAAGTGCTCAAAGGATAAGCAACCACAAGTTTAGAAAATAAAAAATAAAAAAGGACAGACCATACAATGTTAGACCTAGCCAGGACGGCGCTCTGCCAGTGAAATGCCAAAATATTTAAACTCTACCCCATCCCTAGCTGTGACTTGTCAGTAGAGGGTTCATATTCACCAAACAATCCCCTGCATAGATAGATTTGACAATGATTCAACAACGTACCGTTAAAGAGGAAATAGATAGTATTTAACAAAGATTTGAACAAAACTATAGAATTGGATTGGCGAACTGAATGTTGGATTGAATTCCAGTTTCTTGGGCCAGCAAATGAAAATGCTTCGTCACCTGCTTTTTGAAAAGTGCATAGAATATTAAATGTACCACGAGACCATAAACCACCCCTCCTGAGATGCTGAGATCAACTGTATTAGATATATAAGTAGGGAATAGATTGGATTTAACATTATACATGTTTAAGGCTGTTTTATACATTAGTCAGAAGCCAGTTTATTTATTTATGTATTAATTTCTGACCTTTTACCAGGGTAAAATGTGGTCTTCCACTGGGCCCTGAGAATAACAAGAATTAAAAAAGTAAAATTAGATTTAGAAATAAATATAATACAAAATGTAGATAAATACATCTAAAAATGTATTAAAGAAACAAATACATATTCATTTAAAAATAAAACCAACGTGGTCAAAAGTAAAAGTAAAATAAAAAAGGCATGTGTATGAACAAGCTAAATATAAAAATGGGTCATTACTTGATACACTTAGTAAAGGTCACAGTACATGTAAACCATAAAAAATAGAATAAATATTTATATATCTGTGCTTAAAAAACAAAAACTAATTACAACTTAAAATTTCAACCTTGAGCGCAGACTTATAAGAAGCAACTGAGAGGGCTGATCTAGTCGCTTTACTTAAATTATTCCAGTAACAAACGGGCTATGTTTTAAACACTCTGTTTTGAACTTTGGAATAAATAGTCTATCATCAGTTGCTTGTCTAGTGGTGTAATTATGCATATCTAAGATTTTCATAATATCGTCAGTGAGGTAAGAAGGGGCAAGATTATGGGTACATTTGTACATAAGTACTGATTGCAGGTATATGAATCGCTTTTGTAAAGGCATCCAACCCAATGTATTAAATAATGTACTTGATGGATTGTATCATAACCTTTACTTAGAACTAATCTGGCCGCACAGTTTTGAAGTTTACACAACTTTTCGGTGTGCATGTGGAACCTTTCTGACCAGATTTGCGAACAGTAATCGAAATGGGGTAAAATAAACGCATCATAAAGCATTTTGACGGAGTCAACTGAATATATTGTTTCACTCACCGCAACATACCCAACTTAGCTTGTACAGTACTCACAACTTTGTCTATTTGATCATTCCATTTTAATTCATCATCAATGATCACTCCAAGACATTTAGTTTTATTAACTCGTTTAAGTAAAATGCCATTTACCTCTACTTTGAATTCAGTGATGTCAATAAGTTTTGCTCTAGATCATATTATGATCATTACATTGGTTTTATCGTAGTTATGAACAAGACGATTTTTATTCAACCAACTAGATATTTGAGTTAAAGCAAATGATAATAATTGTCATTCAACTTCACTAGCTGTCTTGCCTTTGACTGTGAGAGTTGTGTCGTCAGCATACATGTCAACAATACCATTACTGATCGATGAAGGCATAGTGTTAACATATATGGAAAACAAAAGCGGACCTAGAATGGAGCCCTGAGGTACACCATTAACAACACTCTGAGATTGGAAAAAGTTTTGTTCAAGTAAACTCTTTGTGTACGACCAGGCAAATAACTAGCGAACCACTTCATAGTACTTGTTGAACAGCCTAGTGAACCCAGTTTAACAAGAAGGATCTCGTGGTTAATTGTGTCGACAACTTTCTGGAGGTCTACGGAAAGCTACTCTGGTTAGATCGCCCCCTCGACATTCTTGCTTCACTGATTGGTTGGAGTGCATAAATTATTGTTCATTAAGGCACTCATACAACTGGTCACAAACCGCCCGTCTAGAATCTTACTTACAACAGGTAAGATAGAAATAGGACAATAGTTTCCTACATCAGATGTATCACCAGACTTAAGGAGTGTATTAATGACAAATTAATAACCTTGGTTATTAAGGCAAAGCAATTTTTAATAAACGGAAGCTGATATCATCTCTGGTAGATTTTTTGACATTCGTATTAGTGATAGTTTTCTCAACAAAAGCAGGTGAGACGAGCATTAGATTAAACACAATTATTTTCTAAGGAATGATCAGCTTCCTCGGAGTGCATGTTAGATGCAATGACAGGCAAATTCTCTAACTTTCTTAGCACAATTCACAAAGAAATCGTTGAATGTGTCAGCATTAAGTTTTGTCTCACTGCAATCCGAACCATTGACTTCAACAGAATTAGGGAGGATACGGCTTTGGTTTGGGGTAACTTCTTTAAGGTAACTTGAGATTTTTCTGCTATTACCCGCATTGTCACGTATAAGACCACAGTAGTGGTTAGACTTTTGCTTCTGCTTCCCATGAGTTACTTTATTACGTAAACACCTGTAGCTATGCCATAAGTTCGGACAGTTGTATTTGACGGCTCTTTCATCAGTTTAACAATATCATCCGTGATCCACAGACAAGTATTGTGCCTAATTTTCTTTATACAGAGTGGAACATGTAAATTCACAATATCCATAAATAGATTAGACCAGGTTTGCCATGCTAAATCAACATCATCCATGTCATCAATGGCATCCCAATGTACATTAATTTCATTATTAACATCTTGCACTTACAGTTTATTGAATGACTCCATATATTTATGACCTTGTTGAGAGAATGGTTTACAATTAAAACAACAAACTGAATAAGTCAAAAAATGATCACAAAATACACCATTATCAATAACGACAGCAGGATTATTTACAAATATCAAATCAATGACCATGACTTTGACTGCTGACTCTAGTTGGGGATTTGATAATCTGGGAAAACCAATATGTATTAGTATAAAATTTTAGGTTATCAGTATTAGCATTTGACACGCCATCAGTAAAATTACAGTTAAAATCACCTAATAAAACACATTCTTTGTTCTCAATTGAGGCTGTTGCTAAAACCATGTCAAATATGTCAAAGAAAAAACGATTCACACTCGGTGGACTATAAAAAGCACCAACCAGAATGGGAGATTTCCTATTATACTTTAGTTCAATCCATCCATTTTCTAATGCCTCAGATTCAAGATTTTGTTGTCTGGTAAAATGAATATCATTAGACATAAATAGCTACACCACCACCATATCTGGTTCTGTCTTTTCTTACTATGGAAAACCATCTATACAGATTTCAACATTTGAGATACTGGAATCGCACAACGTCTTGTTCAGACAAATAACATCAAAAGGTCTATGTTTAAGTAAAATATTAAGTTCATCAATCTTACTGACTAGGCTATGAATATTAAGATGAGCGAATTTAATACCCTTTGTTTTTATACGTGGGATGCTATGCAAGAAATTGCTGACCATTTCTCGTCTGCTGCCACTCTATTTGGGCTGAAAATAAATATCTCAAAAACTGAGTTTCTATACCAGCCTCCTCCTCCCCGCTGTAATTCCAACAGGGCACAACCACCTGACATATTGGTCAATGGAACAGCTTTGAAAAACACTGAGTCTTTCACTTACTTAGGGAGTGCCGTGACCAACACCAACTCATCGGACTTGGAAGTTGAGAGGAGGATCCAATCAGCCACGAAAGCCTTTGGTGCTCTTCAGAAGCGACTGTGGTCTCGTCATGACATAAAAATAGCAACTAAGACCAAAGTGTACAATAGTGCTGCTCTACTCAACTGAAACATTGACCCTGCACCGAGAACACATCAAAATGCTGACCAGGACACAGCTCCGACATCTGCAACAAATATTGCACATTAAGTGGCAAGAGAAGATACCAGATGTAGAGGTGCTCAAACGTGCTGAGACAGTCAGTGTAGAATCTATCATTACAGCCTCTCAGCTGCGTTGGGCTGGACACGTTAGAAGAATGACAGACAGATGCCTGCCAAAAGCAGTCTTTTATGGTGAGCTATGCGAAGGAAAGAGGAAGCAAGGTGGTCAGAAGCTGCGCTTCAAAAATGTGCTCAAGCGACACATGAAGAACACTGCCATGAATGACAACACCTGGGAAAGAGATGCCATGGACCGAAAAAGATGGTGCGGCATTGTGAAGAAGTCAGTCACAGCTATTGAAGAGAGGAGGCAGAAAGAGTATGAAAGGGCTCATGAACGCAGACATTGCATGCCAGACCAGTCAAGATATATCTGTGATCGATGTGGACGACACTGTCGATCCAAAGCTGGCCTTGCGGCCCACAAGCGAGCCTGTTAAAACTAAACCTCTCAAACACTGTCATCATCGAAATCGATGGACAGAAGAAGAAGAAGAAGAAGAAGAAGAAGAAGAAGAAGAAGAAGAAGAAGAAGAAGAAGAAGAAGAAGAAGAAGAAGAAGAAGAAGAAGAAGAAGAAGAAGAAGAAGAAGAAGAAGAAGAAGAAGAAGAAGAAGAAGAAGAAGAAGAAGAAGAAGAAGAAGAAGAAGAAGAAGAAGAAGACTTTTCAAAAGAAAACTTTATTTACAAAAACAGAAAACAATACAAAATGTACAAATAAAAGAATAGTAAACAATGTTTAACCAAAATTAGTAGTATACAATATTACTGTAATAAAAACTAGATTCGGTTTACATTGTTAACACAAGTAATAACAATACAACATTTGTAAATGCAAAAACAAAAATACATTTATAAATCATCGACAATAAACAAAGGTTGATGAAGAAAGGAAGAAAGGGAAAGGGCTCCTCTATAAGGAGACTACAAACACCATGGTGCAAGCAGACTCCCGAGGATCCCCGGTGTTGGGAGCCACTGGCATTACTGGTGTGGGTCTTAAACCCACTCCAGCGGCTCCCAAAGAGAAAGAAAGGAAAGGAAAAGGAAAGGAAAGAGAGAGGACCCCACTCGTGAACAGTGGCAGAGACCTTGCCTCCAATCAGAGAGAGATTGGAGTAGCTGTTCACAAGGTGGGTCGAAACAGGGAAAGGTGGACCGAGAGGGTCAGATTAGATCAACCATGTCAAAATATCATTATCAAAAAGTAAAAGGGCATTATTGCAGGACCATTTTTTAAGAAAAGTATTAAGGTCGTTGCATAAATTATAATAGGTAAATTCAAGGAGGATTTTATTTTTCAGCCGATGCTGCCAGATGATAAGAGGGTCCGAAAAACGGGATGTCCTATATAAATAGTAAATTATGTTTTTACAACTGATGATGAGGAAATTGGCAAGGCGAACTGCCTCCCTGCTGCGACCTTTAGCGTGCGGAATCAGTGCCCAGTAGATGTCAAAGTTGAGTTGAAGAGACGGCAGAAGACGGTTGAGGAGTGAATGTAGAAGACTGAGGGCGGGCTGTATTGCTGGGCACAAAATAAATAGATGATGGATCGACCCCTTCTCTCCGCACCATCCGCAGGAAGAAGAGATGTCCGGATTTAGATGATGGAGGACGGCAAGGGAGGGTAGAAAATTATGAAACAGTTTAAACTGTACGTCACCCTCCTTTTTAGAAGTTGGTAGTTGATAGACTTGTTCCCATTGAAGTTTAGTTGAAGAGTTGAGAAAGCCAATATTTTTCCAGTGTGTAGACGAAGAAGAAGATTCAGAGTTGATTCCTTTGTTGAAAATAACGTAGAGATTTTTGGATGGTGCGGAGAGTCCATTTTCAGTCACAGGTAAATTGAAGATGACTGGAGAGTCAGGACGAAAGGAGATGTTTTGAAGTTGAGAAAAGGCAGACGACCTCCACTTCGTGGAGAAGCAGAGGAAAGTTTTGGATTAATGTCAGATGTTGACGCCGAAAGTCGGATTGTAGAAGACGAAGAGAAGGGAGGACGAAGTCCTTGAAAAGAAGCGTGGAAAGTTCGGGGGTCGAGCCAACGGCCGGTGTTGAAATCCAGGAGATGACGAACGAGTTTGATCCCGCACGCCGTAAGCCGCACAGGAGGAGACGCATCACCATCAGCTGTAAAACTAGCAAATGGGCTATTTAAGGGTAAATTTAGGACATGGTTGATAGAGACTGGTTGCGTTTCGATGCGAGCTCCGGACGCCGTCCAAGCACAAAAATCTCACTGTAATAATCGGGGAGACTGGTATAAAATTTAGGATCAGTTTTCGAAAGGAAGAGCTGGTAATCAAACCCAAGTTTTTATATTGTTTGAGAAAATGACTGACGAGAAAAAAGGCGGGATGGGAGCATAGTTAAGAAAACGCTGGATGGTGGTGAATCTAAAAGTGAGAATGCGTGCTTTGGAGGCATGCAAGACCCATCCCTCCCTGTCGGGTTTTTGAAAGAGAACTTGTTTTTTTAAGTAGTGTCGTTTATTAGACCAGACGAAATCGACAAGAATGTTCTGGAGTTCACTTAGGACATTTTCCGGAGGGAGAGAACAGCCAAACAGTGAACATTTTTAGAAGCGGCGAGCTGATTAGCTATGATAATTTTACCCTTGAATGAAAGTGAAGCGGAAAGTCTAGACCAAGAAGAGAGAGTTTTATTTAATTTGTCTTTACATTTCTCCCAGTTTTGTTTAAAGTAATTGTTTGTGTTTCCTAAGTGAACCCCTAGAAAGGGAAGCCCTCACTATTCCAGGAGAAATTTAGTGGTTTGTCGTTTCGTCTGGTCCAGGAGCCGGCCCACAGACCCTGGGACTTTTGTGTGTTTAAACGTGCAGCAGAGGCCCGACTGAAGAGGCTATACGCCTCTTCCACCTCTTTGAAGCCCGAATCGGAGGTGACGAAAATGGACACGTCGTCTGCGTATGCCGACACGGCGCACGAAAATTCAGTGCTCGGGAGATGAAAACTAACATTAATTAATTTTGTTCTTAAGACGTTGAGTAAAGGCTCGATAGCGATTGTATAAAGTAGGCCCCAGAGTGGGCATCCCTGACGTATCCCCTTTTCAAATGAAAAGGGGACAGTCAGGGAGCCACAAACTTTTACAAGGCTCTCGGCACCCCGTACAAGATTTGTAGATAAGAAATAAAACGAGCACCGAAGCCCATGGCTCTCATTGTATTAAAAAGATAGCCGTGATCAACATTATCGAAGGCTTTCTTCTGATCAAGGTTGATCACGGCTAGAGGAACGTCATTTGAGTTGGAGTAGAAAATTATGTCTCGAATGAGATTAATGTTATCATAAATCGAACGTCCTGGGACGCAATAACTTTGGTCTTCTTTGATGACGCTGCCAATGGATTGTTTCAGCCTGTTGGCAAGCAACTTGGCAAAGATTTTATAATCAGTGTTTAGAAGGGAGACAGGGCGCCAATTTGCGATGTCGGCCAAGTCTCCCTTCTTAGGAAGCAGAGTGATGACAGCTCTACGAAAAGAATGAGGTAAAGACCCAGAACATATAGAAGATTGCAGAACTGAAAGAAAGTCATCTTTTAATAAAGGCCAGAAAAATGAGAAAAATTCGGATGTGAGTCCGTCAAGCCCGGGGGTTTTGTCTTTGCCAAGTTGCTTGACAGCGAGGTTAAGTTCTTCGAGAGACAGAGGACTATCAAGGTCCTCTGCATCACCAGAGTCTAGTTTAGTTACATCAGTTAATAAGTAATCGAGGGCACTCTCGTCAGTTGGAACTCGGCTGTAAAGTGTTTTATAAAATTCGCGGATATGCGCTTTTATATCACCTGGGTCTTCGGAGACAAGACCAGAAGGGAGACGGATATGAGAAATATTTTTAGAGAGAGAATTTGATTTCTCAAGATTGAAGAAATACGTGGAGCACGAGTCAGTCTCATTTGTATGTTTAAAACGAGATCTGACGAGAGCGCCCTGTGCTTCAGTTTTGAGAAGATAATTTAAATTGTTTCTTTGTTCGGCAAGAGTATCTCTAGTTTGAGGCGTTAAGTCTGGCGCAGACTGAAGTTCATCAATTTTTTGGTTTAATTCTAGAAAAGATATTCGTTTTTCGTTGGCGATTTTGGAGCCGTACATTTGGCTTAAAGATTTAATGTGCGACTTCCCGAAGTCCCACCAAGAAGCGAGACTTTTTCTTGTTCCAATCTGTCCAAAATTGCGTTATAATATTACAATAATATTTATCATCAAGTAGAGAGTTATTAAAATGCCAATAGGCGCTGCCCTTCCGATTTTGGGAGGGGAGTTTAATAACAAGGGTGACCGCAGAGTGGTCGGACAAAGAACAGGGAACAATACGACATGTTTGAATGGATGACATAATACTAGAATGAACGTAAAAACGATCCAGCCTGGATTTCGAAACGCCACACACGCTGGAGGGATTGTTTCTAAGCCAGGTGAATTTTTGTTCTAATGGGTTCAGTCTGCGCCAGGCATCATAAAGAGACAATCCATTGACAGCGTCTTTTAGAGCCATGGACACTTTATATCGGCGTTCGATGGGCATACACAGACGATCAATGGCCGGGTTATCGGTACAATTAAAGTCACCTCCAATTATGATGATACCGTCACCGCAGCTGGAACAGTGGTCCCGAAGGGAAATAATAGCATTAATGGCATTTTGGTCATTCTGCGGAATTAAAGTATTATAAATATGATAAGTAATGTTTTCAAAGTTAATTTTTGAGTACAAAATATAGCCGAACTCAAGTTCTGGTGTTGCCAGCAGCAGGGTGTGGGTTCGAGCCCCGGTCGTGACACTTGTGTCCTTGAGCAAGGTACTTAACCATAATTGCTTCGTCCTTCGGATGGGACGTAAAGCCGTAGGTCCCGTGTGTTGTATAATGCACGTAAAGTGGATTGTCGTGCGGTCTAGCGCACTGAACTCAAGTTCTGGTGTTGCCAGCAGCAGAGTGTGGGTTCGAGCCCCGGCCGTGACACCTGTGTCCTTGAGCAAGACACTTAACCATAATCCTGAGGACGATCAGAGCATACTGATCGAAACGTCGAGTTGTACCCCCAGTTCTTTTCAGAACTAATTACTACTCAATTGAGATTCTTACATGGTGTCACCGCAATTAGTCTTACTTATCATTCTCACCATGCAAAGCTACAAGTTTTACCTAACCATAATTGCTTCTCTCCACCCAGGGGTTAAATGGGTACCTGTGAAGGCAGAGATGGTTTGCTCTATATGCGCTAGAAATGGCAGCAATTGAGCTGTATACTCCCCAGGGAGCTGAGATGGTTTCAGGAATGATTTATGAGCCTTATGAGCCTTATGAGCAGGGATAATAATATAATGCGCCTTGAGCGCCACTTAGTTGGTGGATACGTGCGCTATATAAATCTATACATTATTATTATTATCAAAAACGGCACAAGAAGAAAGAATATTAATATTATTATTTTTGATTAAAGTAGTGACTCCCGAGCCTCGAGTAGGGCCCGGGGAGCAAAAAGGGGTGTGGGACCACAAGTTCCAGCAAGTATTTTTTTCGTTTAACGTGTACGTTTCTTGTAAAAGAACAATATCTGGGTTAGAAATAATTTTTTCCACATAAGCTTGAAAGGAGGCGTTCAGAGTGGGAGCGGAACAGCCTCCGGTGTTTAAGGTGAGCAGTGACAGCGCCATCATAAGGGCAAACAAAGCAGAGTTATGGGCACACATAATGAAAAACAAAGAAATACACTAATGAATAGAAAGACAGAAAAGGAGACAACTTTTATTTATTTAGAGTTTTACAAGTTTCTGGATCCTCTGCTGCATGTTTTTATTGAGCAGGGGATTGTTGCGTAAGGGTTTTAATTGTTTTACTAGACCGGGGATATTGCTAGTGAATCTTCTGGCAACTATTTTAGGTAATTTACGAGCTTTTACAGAAGACAGGAAATTAATAATTTCAGTTTCAGAGAGGGGGCCTTTGGAGATGGGAATATGCTCAGCCAGGAGATCATCGTCTGTCTGAGTATCATCCCCCCACATGGAGTCAGTGTCGGTGTTTTGTTCCATGACGGTGGAGGATGGAGTAGGGGAAAGAGGAGTCTGGGAATCTAGAGCTTGGGAGAGGGAGGGGGAATTGCTCGTCATGGGGCTCGACACCCTTGCAAGGTTTCTGGGTGGGGAGGGTGATTGTCGTGTGATTAGGCGAACTTTGGAGGGTCGAAGAAGTTGCTGTGGGTGTCTGTTTTCCTTTTGAAACAACATCAGAAAAACTTCTCGTGGGTGCAGGTGGCGAGCCCCATACAGAGAATTGTTTATTGGTGGGATTTGGAGTGGATGGTTGGGAAGGGGAAGCACCAGGCGTGAGAGATGGGGTGGCCCGATCTGTGCTACCACTCGGCGCGCCCGCATCCGCCCCCGCCGAGGACTCCTTGGAGTTTCCAGCGGAGGAGGAAGACGGCCCCCGGGTCAGCACCTCACCCCCGATGGAAGATCGGGCGGCAGCCGAGGCGCATCGGACGCGGGCTCGCTTGAGCCCGCGTCCGGCCGTCCAGACGCGGGACGCGCAGTCGTAGCAACAGCAGGATCGGGCGGGTTGGGTTTCGACCGTTTGGGAGGATGTTTAGGGTCTGATTTCTTATTATGCACGAAGATCGGTGGTGGGTTTAGGGGGTTGGAGGTTGTGTCATCATTTTCGTCATGTTTATCGGAATGTTTGTGTTTTTGCAGGAGCGGCTGATGTGTCCAAACTCCCCGCAATTAAAACACCGCACTGACTCCGTAGATAGAAAGACACGATAATTAACATTGCAAAATGAGAAATTAATGTGGTCGGGAGGGACGATATTTGGATTTAAAAGAACCTGTACCTGTCTTCTGAAGCTCATAATGTGGGTTAATTCTTTATTTTTGAATCCCAGGGGAATGGGTCGAACTTGTGACACTACTTTACAAAAAGAGGAAATGTTGCTGACAAGGACCGAGTTTGGTATTTCAGGATAAACATTAGATAGTATGAGACGAGTTGTGGGGCGAACGAGGGGAGTGAGCTCAAGAAAGGAGTCACCGTAAGGAACGTCTAAAATTATTATAGAAGAAGAAGAAGAAGAAGAAGAAGAAGAAGAAGAAGAAGAAGAAGAAGAAGAAGAAGAAGAAGAAGAAGAAGAAGAAGAAGAAGAAGAAGAAGAAGAAGAAGAAGAAGAAGAAGAAGAAGAAGAAGAAGAAGAAGAAGAAGAAGAAGAAGAAGAAGAAGAAGAAGAAGAAGAAGAAGAAGAAGAAGAAGAAGAAGAAGAAGAAGAAGAAGAAGAAGAAGAAGAAGAAGAAGAAGAAGAAGAAGAAGAAGAAGAAGAAGACGACTACCATTATCCAATTCACTGTAATAACAGTGTAAATTTTGAGTTGGATTATTCACATAAATCGATGGTGTCTCTTCTTGCGATGTAGTTCTTAGAATCGAGTTGGGGAAGAATCGACCGTACTGGTACTTGAGACATTGTCGGCTGATGTTTCATGCGTGATTTCCAGCCTCGGTGATGAAAATCCCAAGATGAATTTGACGGAATGGGTAGCAGTTTCCTTTTGTTTTTCAATGGCAGTCATATCTGCTGGTAGCACGGCTTTGACTGTGACAGGCTGCATGCCCTGCAGATGCCTTATGACATTCCTAGCAAAGACAACAGTGCCGGAGTGGTTAAGGTGGACACCGTCACAAGCAATGAATCGATGACCAATATTGTTATTGTTTATGAAACCCCAATGTTGAGACTCACAGGACTGCCTGATGAGCTTGTTAGCAGCAGATATCCTTCAGAAATCCTTTTTACTAGTTGAAACTCTGTGAATGATTGAAGAAATGGTGATTGTCTTAATGTTGAATTTCTTCTGCGCCATATCACAGAGAGATACCAGTTTAGCCAAGATTGTTTCAGGGTTGTCTCTGGTATTATTTGTGCCAACATGTAGAATGAGCTCAGTAGGAGTGGGATTAACTTCACCGTTCATGATTAATGTTGACTGAGCCTCAATTGTAGCTCCAGGGTGAGAAGTAACAGATACAGATTTCATGCGACTATTTTTTTGTCCCTGAATCCTCTTTACCATCGAGTCACCAAGAAGTATGACGTCTATGCTGCTACGTCGGGCCACTACACTGTCTTGAAACTTCTTGGTCTGTTTAAGACGATATTCATCTAGCCATCTATTGCTATCAGCAATGGAGTCCTCGTCAAAGGAGATAATGGGATCATCATCTATTAGAAGTGCATCAAAGCGGTTCGACATAGTGATGGTTGTGATTGACTTGAGTGAAGATGTAGACATTGTAGTGTGTAGATCAGTAGACAATGGTGGATGACAAGATATTGATCGTGAGTCTTGTGTAGCATTGTGTTTGCTGAAGATTTCATCAATGGTTTCTTTATCCATGTTACAATGTTCCGTGTCACCTATAGATCCCACTGCCAGGTTAGTGATTTTGGCAGCCATTTTTTGTTTGTTTTTGATTTGTGATTTTCGTATAATTTGTCAGTCCCTACACCCAGGGCATTGTCTTTGAGCTCTTGCCTTAGACTTTTCACTTCAGATTTAAATTCAGTAATAATATCCCAAATATTTTGTAGGGTGATCGAAGGAGAGGATCCAATCTGCACTTTGTCCGTGTTGACCATAATATCTGGTCCTTTGCAACCAGTGGGTAAAGTACAACTGTCAATTATAGGCTTACATGTAGCAAAACAACGGGAGCTGAGTGTGCTCTTAGGAAAAGTAGGCCAATGATCCGTCAAATACAGGTAAAGTTCTTTCAAGTCATCAGCGAGGGCCTCAGAAGATCTTCTAGCTTTAGGCACAAGGGACGGGTCCTTACCCATTATAGTCAATGTTGCATTGTTCTATGCCGCTCAACACTCTAGCTTTAAGATGCTTCTCTAGACTGCTTCCTTAAACAACGAATCTCGATCTGCTCGATAACAGCTCGTCCGAAGAAACTTTGCTTATTGCTACACTAATAAAGTTTGTTGATGATTGACAAACAGTGACTGTTTCGAGAGATTCCCTTATAAATGGATTGATATTCTTGAGAAAACTGGGAGCTCCTAACATGCGTGCCTCTCCGTCCGACGCCATTATTATGTCGTGAAGCTGATCAGTGGTGAAGTGTGTAACTGCTTTGGATAAGAGAATTTGACATGGGAAGCTTTGTTTTGGAGTTTCTGTAATCTATGAATATCAGATTGTTTCAGTCTATTGAGAACTGAATTACAATAATCTAATCTTGAAAGTAACAAGGGCTCTAATAGATCAAGCATGACAGTTGTCAGCATCGATGTACTTTCGGATTCAGCTGATGTTGCAGATATAATGATTGGCTTATCTGCAAACAGTTGTCATATGATTGCTCATTGTCATTGTAGAGTCAAAGACAAATTCAAGATTCCGAAGTGATGTTGAAGGTTTGATTGTCTAGACGACAGTGAAAGGGTGAATTTCGAACGGTACAAACTATGTTGGGACAAATTAAACGTTTCTTCTTTGGTGAATGGTGTACTTCATAGGAAAGTCAAAGATCCAAAGTCTGGAAGCTTGACTCAAATTGTATTGCCTTCATCTTTAAAGCCTAACCATCCTCACAAGTCTACATGACCAGTTTGGTCATCAGGGTATAGAAAGAACTCTCCCGATCTTTAGTTCATTCCCACTGCTATTGGCCTAGCATGTATGCTGACATTAAAAAGTAGATTGGGAATTGTGAGCAGTATGCAGTTGCTAAACTTCCTAGACCTGCAATCAGAAACCCTCTTGGTCATTTGGTTGCAAGTATAATCCTTTGAATGTCATAGCCATTGACAGTATGCTTTTAGAGTCTACTGATGTGTTTTCTAAGTTCACTATTGCCATACCAACAAAGGATCAGACTGCTAAAACATCTCTTTTGGTTAAAGAGTGGTTTTTAAAGTATAGTGTACCTGTAATAATTCATTCAGATCAGGAAGACAATTTGAGTCTAATTTAATTTCTCATCTCTGTAGCATACAACATCAATAAATCTTGCACAACAGCATACCACCCTCAAGGGAATGCTTAATGTGAAAGATTTATTAGGACAATTTTGTGGACACATTCAGCAAAGCATTATTGGTCTAGGTTTCTTATGATGTTTCTTGAGATGACTTATGCATATATTTCTACACCGCATTCATCAAAATGTTTCTCTTACACCAACGAAGATTGCAAAAAGCCTTTGATTTAATTTTGCCCAGTGCTTTTCGAGTGTCTTTGAAAAACTACACAGGCGACTTGGGCGGGATTCGAACCCACGACCTCCTGCTTTCTAGTGCAGACGTCTTAACCTCTAGACCACCGAGCTTGCCCGATGACAATTGGCCGGCTAGAATCCCATATAGCAGCGGGTTCCGCGATATATATATATACAGTAGGCTGGTGAAATTCTTGCGTCGGAGATAAACAATTGATTTAATTTTGCCCTACACCGACGTATGTATAGCACTGTATGAATTTTCACCAACCTATATATCTTTTTTTTACATGTGTACTGTACATACCAAATGCTTCAGATATATGTGTATGTTAAACTGATGGTAAAAATGATTATACAAAGGGAGGAAAATATTGTGCAGATTTTTTAAGTGTAAAAGCAAAACAATGAAATATTTAGATCAGTATTTACACTGAAGAAAAGTAATACAAATGGGTGATATTTCATGCAAATACGGTACATGTATAAGATTTCTTTTCCATGTGAAAAACAATAACTTGGATGAGATTTTTGGGGATTTTGTTTTGGTTTTCTACTTGGAAATGAACCATTTACTTGTATTCAGTGTACATACATCACAATCCATGCTAACCACCCCCACCCCCACCCCCACACCCCAATTCAATGTTGGTTTGGACTGTAATCTGCGGCTTGTCCGACCTTTCCCAACATTGAATTGGGGTTGAAAGAATAACAAATAGCACAGATTTACAATCAATTGATGTGGTATTTCTCAAAAGCAAGGAACTATGCACATAGGTTGTGTACATTGTTTACAGATCATCTTTGTTTGTTTTCGCCTGCCTAATTTGCGGTTACTGCAAACAATGCAGTCGCGTTTCTTTCCATTGGGGTTTTTGCCAGGATAGTGCTGTTGCCCTGTCAACTCGATAGGAATATGGTATCTCCAACCGACTTGTTGCGTTACGTTACGTTCCCAACCCCAAAACCCCAAAAATCCTATCAAAACGGTTCCGTTTTTCCACATGATTGAAATTTTTAAAACTTAAAAAACCTTTTTTAAAGGGTGAAGTAGCCCCGGGCCGGCAAAGCCCCCTTTTTTTTAAAAATTTTTTAATAAACTTCATTCCCCAATAAGGGGCCCCAAACCCACCAAGCTTTTTAAAAGGTTTTTTTAATTTAAAAAAGTTTTCCGGTCTTCCAAGGGATCCGGTTCCCCACCAACCAAAAGGGTATCCCCAAAGGTTTTTTGGGTTTTGGGCCGGGGTTTTCCCAGGATGAAAACCAAACCTCAAACCCCTGGGAATTTGAAAGAAAGGGGCTTAGATATAATTAAAAAATTTTTTGATTTAACCATTAATACATTTTTATAATTTGGTTTTATCATTATTAAAAATTAAAGTAGCTTTTGTTTTTTGGTGGTGGTCTGCTTTAAAAGAAATTTTTGGCCCTTTGGAAATTTTAATTTTTTTGGGGGTTTTTAACTTTATAAAAAACCGGTTTTGTTTAAAATCTTTGAAAACTGAATTAAATTAAAATTCAAAAAGGGGTTTATAACAAAGGGTTTGCCCCGGGAAAATCTACGAGGTTTGGGTTATTTGGATTAGCCAAAAAGAAGAATAAGTTTGGGGGCTGTTTCGCAAAAGGAAAAATTGATTTGCCTCATTTGTATTGATTTTTTCCCAAAAGAAAGGGCCAAAAAGATTTTCAATTTTGGGGGGGAAGGTTTGATTGGGGTTTTTTCGCAGGGGGGGTTCTCAAACGGCAAAACATTTTGGGGACAAAAAACGTTTCCCCTTGGGAAGGTTGGAAAGCCCCAAAATTTTCCAAAATGGAAACTGACCCAAATTTGGTTTTCGTCTTAAACCATAAATCAATTTCCCCTCCGTTTTCCCTGCCCCCTTGGTTTGGTAAACGGCCCAAAAAGGAAAGGGGGAAATTTTCCCCTTTATTTAAAATTCTAAATGTTATTTCCCTGATGGGAAGGGTGCATTAAAATAATTGGGAAAAAAAAATAGGGGCAGTTCCAAACTTAAAAAACCCTGGTCAAAATTTTTTTTAAAATTTGGGGGTTGTAAGTAACCCCCTTTTGAAATGCAAAAGGTTTTTTTGGAAAAAGGTACTTTTTTAGATTCATTTCGAAAAAGAAACAGAAAAGGTTTTTGGGGTAAAAGTTTCATCATTTAACCCTTTGGGAAAAGGAATAAAAAATTTCCCCAAAAATAAATAAGCTTTTTCCTTGTTTTTTTTTGGGGGGTGGGGTTTGGTTTTTAAAGGATACTTTTTTTACCCTTTTTAAAATTTTTCTTAGCCAGGAAAAAAATTTAAATTAATTTTTTTCCAGGAAATAACTTAACGTTACAACAGCTTTTTACCATTTCTTTTTTTGGCCTACCTTTCAACAAATTGCAATTTTTTGTAAATTTCGGCGTTTTGTTATTCAGGTTTTCCCCGAGAGGGCCTCTAAAAATTTCCCCACACCCCACATTTATTAAAAAAGGGTTTTCTTTAAACACCAACCCGAAATTTTCCAAAAGCCAAAACTTCAAGGTAAAAATAACCCCACCCAAAAAATAAGAATTTGGGGTGGTAAATTTGACCGGGTCGAAATGAGACCGGCCCCAAAGGAAAAAGGTTTTTCCCGGGGGTAAATTTGCCCCGAATTTGTCCCCTCGCCCCAAAAATTGGGGAAAAATTTGGGATTTCATTTCAGGTTTATTTTTTTATAAATTGGTAACCGGGAAAGGGCTTTTATAAAATAGGGGTTTAAAACCGCAAAAGGGATTTTTTGGGACAAAAAAGCTTTTTGTTTTGGGGTTTCGGGAACCATAAACGGAAAGCCATTTTCCGAAAACGAAACAAAAATTTCTTAAATTTAAACGGGGCTTGGATTTAAAGGTATGACCCGGCACTGTTTTTGCAATATAAGGCGGATCTAAAAAATAGTAAGTTTTTGCCGGAAAAAAATAAATTTAAGGGGAAAATTTGAGTTTTAAACCCACGGGGGGTGAAAAAATAAAAACTTTTTGGTTGGCCAAAAAGTTTTTTTTGAGAAGGTTCCGGGAAATAAAAACCGTAAATTTTAAAAATTAGCCCGCCAATAAACCCACCCACAAAGCCCCAGCCCCATTTTGGGCCCGGGGGAAAAAGCTCTTCTTTATTCACCCCATCTTTTCCCCATTTAATGCACTTAAAAAGGGGGGCCCCCCCAAGGGCAGGCAAATTTTAAACCCGCGGGCCCCCGGTTTTGGTTGAAAAACCGGTGTTTCCCAAAAGGGCTGATTTTAATTTTTTCTGAGGGCAGAAAGTTTTTGGTAAATTCCTGGGGAACCCAAAGGTTCCCCTTAAAAAACCGGAAAATTTTAAAAGCGAAAAACATTCGAAAGGGATTTTGGTCTTTTTTTTCCCCCGTTTTAATTTTCCCAAAACGGAAATAAGGGGCTAAGGGAAATTTTAAAAAATTTTAAAATTAAAAGCCCGTATTTTTTCTGGTTTCCCGGGGAATTACATTTTTCAAAATTAAAAATTTTTCCCAAACGGGGAAAAAAAGGTCAAAATTTAACCAAAGCGGGGTCAATTTATGATCGTAAAAGCAAATCCTAACATGGGAGATCATTTTTTTTGCTTATATCGCCAACCATGGGGGTTTGGAAGAAAAATCCAAGATAGTCATCTTCCAGATAAATATCTGATTGTTGGTAAACCAGATCCCAAATATTTTGTTTACATGGTTAGAATTAGCAGAGGGTGATACAGAAAAGAAGATATTTAATTCTCTTGAACTAAAGCTGGTCTCTACATGTCTCGTAAATGCTAAGCTCGTTATTGGGTCCGTTTGTCAGCAAAGTACAACAAATCATTCTTCACTAATTCCAATTCCAGTTCGGAATATAGCTTTGATATTAAGTATTGAGAAATAGAAGTTACCATCCTTTGAGGCGATTGCAACGAAAGGAAACGCAAAAAACCTTTTTCCGGGAACTTCAGGTGTGTGAAATGCACACAAAGAAAAATATTCAAAATCAGGAGTTAGGTAGTGGTCCTTGGACTAGACAAAAGATGGATTACATGAATAGATAGAGGTACTAGGGGTTTTGGCTGGAAGAGAAAAGACAGATTAGCAAAAAGCAGGGAACAGACAGGAGTAAACAAGCAGCAGACAGATAGAGCTATACCATCAAAATAAAAGTAAAAGAATGTAAATAAATGTAAACAATTATGTGGAGAAGAAAATGAATCATCATTATTAGTCGCTTTCCTTCCTATATTATGAGACCATGGGTGTAAATTTGGGTGTTGATACGCAGGATCACATCTTTTTACCTGATGAGACGAAAACCCAATTCCTGCTGCGGTTACAAGCACTCAATGCCCTTTCAAACATCATGAAATGGAAATTGTGGGTAGATTGAGTCATGCTGGCCCCACCTTTATTTCATTCGCCCTTATCGCATGAACAGCACATCTACACACGGTGTATTAAGTAGGTTCAACGAACTTCTGTAATTACTCCTTATAATTAAAAGGATCAAATTAATTCTTAGGCTTCCAGTTCCTTTGAGGACACTATTGCAAATAGTATTGGATTAACGTACTGGGAATTTGGTACCCACTTGCTAAGCCAGCCACAAGTGTCGCCGCATAGAGGCCCCTGTGGTTTGTGTATACACTGACAGCGTTGCAGGGGTTGACAAGGTCATAAACACAGATGGTTTATCATCCGCAAATAACATACTTGCAGCAGTCTCAAAGGCTTTTGATATGACCTACTTGACAGCAGACATATACCAAACCAATAAAAAACGTCTATGGGTTGGGGGAGGGTGATATTGGGGATGTCTGTTGGGGGGGGGGGTCGGATGATGGCTGTGTCTGGGTTATTTAGGAGGTTATTCGACACCAGCTGGCTTTTATGAATGGGCTGTGAGTTGGTATACATTGCAGGATGTTGTATTTATAGACTGGGCTACTATTGAGTGACAGCAAAGCAATATAGATTTTAGCTTAAAAATGCTGTTTTAAAGGAACAATGAGGTTTTTGCGACATAAATTACGTTAATTAATATTCATAGAAAAACATAAAATTTACAAAATTTGTTTTGGATGAAAACGTCATCATAGACCCTCTGAAACCGTTGATATTGATAACATTGGGGTAAATTTTGTTCATTGCATGAAATTTAACAATTTTTACAACCTACTACAAGACATAGATGTGCTCGTGACGCCGTATAACGTATAAATATGAACCATAATTTTACATCAGAGGTTAACTGCAGGAAGTCAGGTCCATCTCAACCAGAGAAACAGAAGTGTAGTTCAGGTGTATCACCGAATTCCACCCCATGGACTCCAACATACAGCTTTGGGAAGAATGATTAATTTTCTGTTTTCTTTCTCAACAATCTATATCCATGTCTTTACATTTGTTTACTTGTTAGTCTATTTGTCTGTTTTTATACTCTCCCTGTCTAACCCTTTCATTTCACTCATCTTTTAGCTTGTTTCTTTCGGCAAGAACTCCTTTAATCCCTCTTTTTTGTCCGATCTTAGGGACCCTCAACACAAGCTCTTCTTTTTGTACCTTTTCTTTTTGCTATTATTAATTTTACATGACTAATTCTGCTCTCTTGTGTTTATGTATGTATGTTTTTTGTATCCCGTCCCATTTTGCCTTTTGAGAAAGAACCTGCTATTTTCAGAACGAGCAAGGCCAATAATATCCATTATTTTGCAATTTCTTTAATACTCATGTGATTGTAACCAGCCAGACTTCAGGGTATGCAGCCAGGCACTTGTAGATATCAATTATATAGCAATTCTTTTGTAAATTGCACCGTACTTAAAGTTTTGGTATAACATGTCCATACAGCGCCCTCTTTTAGTTTAAAGTTAACCATGCGCTACATGTCATGTGGTATGTGAAATCAAATTTGCACAAAGCATTCCAATTTTAAAGCCTTTTTTATCCAATATAAGTTATATAGCTGGCACGATAGATTTTGCTGCATTTGAGTTGTTTACATATTGAGATAACAAGCATGCATGTGGTGGTCGTTTGCCAACTTACACTGTTGCATCCACACATCAAATTGCGAGCATTTGTATCCTTGAAAAAGAGTTGTTCTTGTCCCTCATCTTTTGAGTTTGGGCATCTCATCATGAAGACATGAGCTGTGGGAAAGACTGGCTAGTGGTCCCTCATAACTGAATTTTAATGTGTATTTATTGTTTTTCTCACTAAGACCAAGGTCGACCTTACTCGAATTGTAAAATCCTGACTAGAGATTGACCAATTTTGCATTTCTAAGCATATTTTAGAAGCCAGAATACTTTTAGGGCCACATAAAATAATCCATATACAGAATGTATATCCTAACTACTATTTCCTATTGGGCAATATCAGAAAAGTGCCTGTTCTTGTGAGCAGCCCTTTAAATTTACCCGTACGTTAATAGATAAATCTGTATATCAAGTAAAAAGAATTGAATAATCTGTATGAGCCAAGGAGAGAAATAATAATGTAAATTATTTTAAAAATAAAACTACCACTTTTCTGTCAAAATATGACAAAATATCTGAAGATTTTCCTTTAAAAGAAGATCGGGGAAACACTTAATAAGGAGGTAGTAGAGTGTATAGTCAAGTGAGGAATGGAAATGAAATTTTCGGACATGGTTGATCTGAGCACTATACATGCAAATCCAGTGAGATACTGGCATTTTATGAATCTACCCAAAACACAATGTTTAGGCATTGTGCACAAGTGGCGGTTGGGTTCGACATTCTTTCTGAATTGAATAATCTAAACAGGTGTATAAAATAATGGTGAGCAAGTTTTATAAAAGTTGAACTCAGTATGTATAATGAAGATTTTTCATGCATTATATAAAATTTATAGATATTTGAACCCTAGACTGCAATATCATTTTGAATATGGGCCACTTGCACTTCATTATTTTAACTCGGAATCTTTCGTTATATTTCTAGATAAATCGTGCAATGATGTAATAGACTATCGTTTTGATGGTAAGTATAGTAGTGGATTTATACTGAATAAACCTGAACTATAAAACTCATATTTTTGTTTCCAAGAAGATCTTTGTCAGTTGTGTACCTTCAACACTTACACCTTGGTTACAAAGGAAATAAAGTTGAAACAATATTTTTGTTTTGATCATCCCCATATAATCAGGGAGGGCACACAACATTTCAAGTTCTGTTACATTTATATCCTAATCAAGTTATATGATGGATCCTATGGATGCTCAAATGTTTAAGCCACAATATGCCAGAACTATGCAGAGTTCATCAAATAAATTGAAATGTTTGTCTAGAATTTAAAAAGAATAATTTTACATAATTTTTGATTATTTCATGTGCTGGATATCATTATGATGATGCTGTAACGATATGTTTCAAAAAACAAACATAAAACCTCAAAACAAAACCAATTCCATTTTCCCCAACCCCATTTCAAATCTACCTATACAAATAAGTGATAAACTAACCCTTGGCTCATGACAGGTGTATATATATGGTCGATACCTATAGTGCAGTGACAGGAGAATAGAGTGTACCATCATGTTTTTTTTCTTCATTTAAAATTGCGATATTCGTTTCCAATAAATTCATCATACCTAATATTCATCAAACTGCAGAGCGAACTAAACTTAATAAGCAGCAATCCGTAGATATCTGATCCTTCTATTTGTACAGGTGCCTGGCGTGCATACAACAACAATCAGAACCAGTGGATTCGTGTGGACCTGGAGGAGTCAGTTACAGTCACTGGCATCATCACACAAGGGAGTCCCGGTGGTTCGTATATAAAGTCATATAAAATAAAGTACAGTGACAACGAGGCTGATTTGATCTACGTGACTGGAGCCGATGGGTTACCATTGGAGGTAAGGTCCTATCAAGATGGCATACTTACACTTTGTCATATTTTACCTCGAATCAATATACTGCTATAGCAAAATGAGACCCTGCGTTATTTATTCACATAAGTGCTACGATTAAATGCTTGCTAACTCATAGCATAGATGGTATAGTTCTTACGCAGCCATACAAAGTAATGCTCAAGTCTTGAATAAAATGTACAAGTTTCTATACCTGAAATCATTAATGTATAAAAACAAATGAAGAAAATAAGATAATCTCCAAAAATAAAGAAACAAAGTGAACAAAAGTTTTAAACAACGTCATCCACCTATTATGGGTGGGGCAGGGGCACACATAATATCAAATTTTCTCTTGTCGGCAGCAACTTTGAATGGCTTCCAGATTAAGTGTACCTTACAAATGATTTAGTATTAACTTATTATTATTAATATGTTTGAAGGCGAAAATGACCAATGTCAATATGTCAATATGTTATTCCTGTATTACTAAATTCATGACATGCATTTTATTATCTATATTTAGCTGATGTTGCAGCAGATCAAATCAATTTCCTAGATAATCCAAGCTTTCAAAGTCAACATTAATTCTACGTTCCTTTGCACAGCCATTGAAGTATAGTTTTGCAAAAACTCACCAAGACGGTTTCGGTACATGCATGTTGATCAAACCCATGTCATAAAAAGAAATAAACCCTCTGATAACATCGCATAGCATATGTTATTTTTATATAAGCAGGCGATAACGATAATATCGAGATATCGCGATACCGTTTTATTCGATTACGATATCGAGAACCTTTTAAGTTATCAAAGATATCAGCAAATCGCGGTCAAAAAAATATATCGCGATTAAAAACAAATCAACACTGTGTAGGTCAACTCAGGAATTTGAAATGGAAACAAAATTAGAACCAGTCTTTTTAGCTTTTGGACGTGAAGCAAAAGCGAACTGCGCTCAAATTACCACATATACACTCTGCAAACCGTTTTGTGATTTATTGTGACGCTTGGCAGGGGTATATACCTTTGGGTTATCGGCTCTAAAACAATAATCGCGATATTGTCGAAAAAATCGCGATATATATAAATAAAGTGTTTTACTGTTAACATATATTGGATATTACCACACTCCCGCCACTCCCGCGAGTAAAGGTTATGTAGCTCATTTCAATAGTCTTTGGTTTTAGCATCTTCTTTACTTTCCCCTTGGCATTTTCCCCTTGACTTCTCACCTATTTATACCCCTTTAAATAATTTCGAAGGTGATATTTTCGTGTGCGGTACTCCTCACGGAACGGCAATTGTAAACATGTTGACCTTTTGGAAATTTTTCAAAAATTTCTTCAATTTTATTTCCACCTACACTAGAGCGCCCTAACAGAAATTTCAATTTTAATCCAGAAAGAAAATGCAAGTCTAATTGTTGGCACAACCATATCGAATAGACGATAATTCATCAATGAGAAGTAATCTGAATTTCCTCTGTTCTTTTCCCCCAGACTGGGAATAATAGTGTGCCGCCAACTGGATCCCAAAGCAAAACCCAAGTGAGGACCCAAGGTGAAAGCCATGCCCCCCACTGACACGATTAGAAACCACAATGAAAAAGTTCCCCAAACAAACACAGCAAACAGCTAGAGGAATAAATGTTGGCGGCACCCGCTAAGGGCTCTATTGCCAGAATAAGTAATAAGAAATTTAGTAAATCACATTAACATAGGTTAAAATGTTCCCCAAACAAACAACACAACAAATCCCAAAGGAACTATAAAAAGAAATACAATCCCATCAAAATTTAGCCCCAGCAAGACGACCCATAAGATTAGCCCCCAAAAGAGGAAGCACATTTACATGGAAAAAGCACATAACTTCTTTTCTTATACCTCCAGAATTAACCACCGTAAATTAAAACCTCGGTCTTAGAAATTTAAACTAGCAAAAGAAGTACAAGGCATGAAGGAATATTTAATTAATGAGGAAGCTCATTAAATAAGTCTACTCTACGGATATGACATGGGTTACGTTTGCCAGATTCAATTTTCTTCAGGGAGAAATAGGTTACCATATGAGAACATGCCCCACAAGTATTAAGAGTGGCTAATGCAGCTGGAATATAAATATTACACATTACACGTGGAGGCAATTTTGGAGACAGAACTTTTGTACACAACAATGCTGGTTACGTGATAAGTGCGCCCGTGAACTTAGCGTTTGCTGCCACCCCAAGTAGTAGACCGAATATCAGTGGGTTATCTCCGGAAGAGATCCTAGAATTATTTTGAGCAGCAGTATTTTTTATGAGTGTCTAGTTTGGTGAGGTACATTTGGTTTGGATGAGTTAACCCATACAGTATCACAGTAGATCAAATGCTGTGGCAGGAGCACTCCTGTTTTTTATATAACATATTCAATGTGTACGGGTGGTGGGAACACTTCTGACCCTCAGGAGAACCCCCCAAATAGCCTTTGTTGACATTTTTCACAAGCTTATCAATATATGCACATTCTAATGTAAAGATGAATCTAACCATACACACAGATATTTAAATTGGAAGTAACATTATCGATGACAATATTTCTGTTTCTGCTTACGTAAATTATCCATCACTCCCACTTCATCGCAGTTTAAGCTTGGGGTTCCAAACAGCATACTTTTGGTCTTATTTACGTTACGTTGTCGTTTTAAACAAAATCACGTCTAGTCCATTTTTTAGATATTAGGGTCATCATTCCTATTCAAGTGTTCTGTTAATAAGTTCTATTGATTTAGCCCGAAAAAGAAATACCTGTATCATCAGCATACAAATACATTTTAGAGTCACTATTTGAGTAACACGAGAAAGGTCATTAATGTACAAAGGTAAAAGGTAAAAGTGGCTAAAGTAGACCCTTGTGCTACTCAAGTTCACCCCAGTAGAAGGTGAGTAATTATCACCAAACTTTGCCAGTCACCTGTTGACGTCCATGCAAGTAAGATGAAAACCAGTAGTCAAACTCAAGCGCCCGCGTAATGCACTTCAATATTGTTGAGTTGTCAAGAAGATGCTTTTGCTGAACGGTATCTTTAATACACTGCTCTCTTTTGGGCCAAAAGGCTCCGGGTCTGTTCAGGTAATCCGCGCACGCGTCGCCCCGCAGACCCGCGCGTCAGCATTTTTACTTTTTTTTCCCCAAAGAAACGAGATAGTCCAATTGCAAGCCAAAATAGCTGGATCGGATTGGGAAATTCTGCCGTGCTGCGCTTTAAAACGACTTTTTTTCACATAGGGATATGAACATTTCGCCCCGATTTTGGAGGCTGGGGCCTTTTTAACCAACCATATCATTGTATATGCGAAAAATTTGCTCCCACCCGTATACAATGTATCACGTATTTACCTGTTGTTAGGAAAATATGGCCGATTTTGAAGCCGACCGGATGACCAGAAACCTTCTCGAGAACACTTTTTGGCCTGGCTTAAGTAAAGTATATAAATGTGAGACAAGGAGTATATCTGTATATACAGTTTTTATGGATTTTATTTGCCATCTTTTAACAATACGTATTTTTGATTGGAAAAAAACCCAAATAAAACTTGAGAGAGTATTTCAGGAATGTATCTTACCAAAATGTGTCTCTGTAGGATCTGTAATATGAAAAAATTAACTTTTGAAACCGTAATCCAACACAGAGTAAAATTTTTTTTTTTTAATTGGGTGAATAATCGTTTTGCTTGGAGAAGAAATTCGTGGGATGAATTTTTATTTGTCACCTTTAAAAAATAATTCTCCCAAAGCTTTAATTGTATTTACTACCAATATTAAATTGTTGTGGTTATAGTATAGAGACAGATCTTTTCTCTATGGTTTATAGTACCATTTAAGGAATACAAATTGTAGTTTGTGTTAAAATTGCTAAGAACTGATATTTGCTTATTTCCCAACAAGTGTGTGTGTGTGTGGGGGGATGATGAGTCAAAACACATAGAGGGGGATAGTTTCGTGATTCTATAGAATTATACTGACTAGCATGTGTTTGAACCAATATACAACATTAAACAACCAACGTGTGAACATTCCAGCTTATTATGTCGTTATTCATTCTGGCGTGTGAATTTAGGACAGATTTCTCTCCATCAAACTTCCTTCTCTCGCGCTTTCAAGGAGTAACTATACAGTTCCTACAGTTATTTAAATTCATGATTTCACATTCAAAATTTTAAAAGTATACAATCACCGACATTGGCCTACAGCAAAGGTGTAAACTGCAGTTGTCTCTAAACAAGAACCTGAACAAAATGTAAAATCAAAATCAATATGTACCTATGCAGAAAACATTAACAAACTTCCCTGTCTGACAATTTGGGTATTTACACCTACTTTATATACATTAGAACTATTAGAAACAGAACTTAGCGGTGTAAGTTTATAACACAATAAAGCCTTTTATTGTTAAAATACAATGTTTGAAAGGCATTGTCTGAGATCCATTCTTTTTTCTACCTATGAGGAACGTTTGAGCTACATTTGTAATCTCTCAGAATATGCTGAACTGTTTTTACCCGTTTACATGTCCGTACTTATTTCGTTTTTCTATATGATTTTTTGTAAGCCAATTCCTTCCTCCATTATAATTCCTCCTAACATATGTGTACACACAAACACATCAGTTATTATTATTAATTGTTTCCTTGTACGCTTTTATACTGAGCAACATTTCCAAAAACTTATGACATCCGAAAGATTATTCTCTTATTTGTGCTCTGCATCGATATTTCAATTCAAAATGTCTATCCATTTATTATCATTGTAGCTATTAACCTTGCTTTGCTAAGAAATACAAAATAAAGCAAGAGTAACAATTGTGTTGATAGTGTCAGTGGATACCTGCTGTTAATATGTTCAATCAATCGTGATGACGGTTGAAGGTTTCATAATCGGTTCGATTTGATAATCGGTGACAGAAATAGGAAATGGTTTGCAAAGAGATTCTATGTATGTGTTCACAAACCGCAAATGCGTGTTGGTACTCACCGATAACGTGTGTTACAATATAAGGGCAATATCGGAGAATTATTTAATTTCCATTGATGAGTAGAGCAATCTTTGGTACATAAATTTGACATTAAAATCCCCTCTCGCCTATTTTTTTTTTATATCTTGATTGTTTTTTCTCCGACCGACAAATTCCAGTTTGGTCTTTCTTGAATTATTGTTCCCATCGTTCTTGTACAATTGGTGTTTTTTCTTTCTTCTCTACTATGGTATCCATAAATATATATATATTTTGTTAAATTGGATAATACAAAACTATATATGAATTAGAGGTAATACATTTTGGTTAACATCAATATTTTCTGTTTATCGAATATAATTTGAAACCATTTCTGGGAATGGCTCTTAATACACATTTCAACAATCCAATTACGTTTTAAAGTTAAGTAAGTTTTGTTTTTTTTATGTTTTCTACGAAAAAATGTTAAATTTTAATCAATTGCTAAAATACAAATACTTGTTATTAAAGTTAATGTAGTCATTTACCCTAAATAGTTAAAGTGTGATTTTTTTTTCGCGCATAAATATTGTTTTCCTGAATATGTGTTGAATTAAGTTCCTTACCAACAAAATATCAGTTCCTATAAAAGTGAGCCAAGTCATCAATATGTTTGGTGACACATACTGAGAATTAAATAATTTACGTCCACATAACTGTTATTAATAATAATCATCATAAAAGCTTGTCCAATTTTCTATGGAATTGTTGAGCAATTTAACAATCAATTGATTTTCAGAGAGCCAAGTAGTGTATTTCAATGTCTATTAAGTTATATATATATATATATATGTATATATATATATATATATATATATATATATATGTATATATATATATGTATATGTATGTATATGTATATATATATATATATATGTATGTAGAGGCGCTGTTTGTCCAGCTGCTAGTTTTTAGTTCCTGTGCATATGTACATTTTTTTAATATCGTTTTTTATCTTTCTGTTTTTGCCATCAAGTTTTAACCCTTCTGTGATGTGTTGATCGTGATTTGTTTTTCGGGTATTTTTGCTAAGTTTTGTAGATTAATAGTGAAGTTTTTTGGATTTTTTGTGGATATCATCTGCCGTGTGTATGTTCATTTGATATGTATTCATCATGCATGCCCGCATAATACAGGTTTGTGCTTGTCTTGCCATTTTGCATGTTGTTTACGTATAATTTGCACTCAACTAAATTTATCTCCAACACTATCTTTGAAAATACTGTCCCAGTTACCCATTCCTTTTTTGTACGGTACGTCTTCTAGACTTTTCTGTTGGCCTATATCGAGCAAAATTGCCATCCAACATCAGTTAGTTTATGTAACACTGGTTTTCACCCTTCTAAAGTGGTATTGTTAAAATGGTCGAAGCATGGACAGACAAGTTTGGTTATCCCTGGACATGATCCCCATTGGATATAACTGTGTTTATGGATATTTCTATCAATCCTGGTCCCAATGGTTTGAACTGTACTCGACAACGGCGAGTTGTATGTCGATGGTGAGTTGCATTCTAATTTGAATAGCCACTCCCAATAATGGGCAAATCACCTATTCACGCAAGCAATTGTTCAATTTACGTAGATCTTCTAAGTGTTTCATTAATTCTGAACAACTTCAATTACTTAAAATAAATGGGATTTTCGGTTTCGAGGGAAGAGGCAGGTAAACGGTATATAGGGTAATGAACAAAGAATACCCGTCCATTTAAGTCAACGTTTGGACTCTACTTATCGTCTTCAAGCCTTACTAGAAAACCGGAATCGAGTACTTCAACCAGTTACAATAACACCCATGTTAACAACTGCATGCCCACTTAAGCTCTGCAGTTTGAACACCAGATCAATTAAGAACAAAATGGCTGACTTTGTTGATTATGTTGTAACTAGCAAGGCTGATCTTTTTGCCCTAACCGAGACTTGGTTTACCGAAATGGATGTTGCTTGTAAAGTTCAAGCTACTCCATCTGGTTTTAAGCTATTGGATCATCCACGAAAGAATCGCATTGGAGGCGGTACTGGTCTATTATTCCGAGATAACATTTCTGTCAAAGAAAATTGCTGCTGGAGAAAAGGAATCATTTGAATTTTCAGAATGGTCGGTAGAATATAATTCATATAGGCTTCGGTTGGTGATCATCTATAGGCCCCCGTACTCTGAAAATCATCCAGTTACTATGAACACGTTTCTTACTGAATTTGCTGTGTATATTGGAATCGTTAATTCTATGCCCTCAACAACTATTGATAACTGGATATTTTAATATTCATGTTGATGTTTCTGAAGATCCATCTGCTGTCCATTTACAGAACTTCTTGAATCTATGGGTCTGAGGCAACATGTCAAAGGACCTACCCATGAGTTGGGACACACATTGGATTTGGTTATCACGGCAGTCTGCGGTTGTTCTAGACAGCCCACCTTTTCCTGATCGTCTTTTCTCTGACCATCTATCAGTTATGTGTAATTTAAAACAAGGTCGTTAACATTTTCAACAAAAACAGTTTCTTACAGGAACACTACATCAATCAATATTAATTCACTTAAAATGACTTATCTTCTTCTAAGCTGTGTACAGATACTCCCAAGTGTCTCGATGAGCTTGTTAAATGTTACAATGTCACCCTCACCGATACACTTAACACATGCACCAGTAAAGTCGAAAACAGTTTCTACCAGACCTTTGGTGCCATGGTTTAATGCGAACATTAAAAGGCAGCTGTGAAGTTGAGGAAGACAGGCTGAAATGGCGGCGAACTGGGACACCCGACGACTTAACAAATTTTAAAATTAAAAGAAACAGGGCTACATCTCTCATGAATGAAGCCCGCAGTGATTTTTATACAAACTTTATTGACGCCAACAGTAAATTATTTAAGGCCACTAAGACACTGCTCCAACAATGCCATGTTTCCCCCCTTCCCATGTTCAATAATAAATTTGAGTTAGCAAATGAAATGGGGGATTTCTTTGTTAAAAAGATAACAAATATTCATTTCAAACTTGACAATTTGGGATCAGCAGATGAATCTTCTTATTTTCCAAACATTATTCCATCTGATGACATTTTGTTTGATCATTTCATTACATTAACTGAGAAACAGGTTAAGCAACTTGTCAGTAAATCTACAAAGAAGTCTTGTTCCCTTGATCCAATGCCAACTAAGCTAGTCAGTGATTGTCTTGATGTTCTGCTGCCAGTGCTTACCAGTATCATAAATTTGTCTATTGGTTCTGGCGTTTTCCTGACTGCTGGAAAGAGGACTGGTTTTCCTTTGTTAAAAAGCATAACCTTGACCCAGTTTTAGAAAATTACCGACCAATCACCAACTTGCAGTTTTTTGTCTAAACTTACTGAGAGTGCAGTGTGTGCTCAAATTAATAATCATATGGCTAGGCATTCATTATTTCCACAATTTCAATCGGCATATAGGAAACATCACAGTACAGAGACGGCTCTTTTGAGGGTAAAATGACATACTTTTGAAGATGAATTCTCAGCATGTAACATTACTTGTTTTATTAGATCTTAGTGCCGCTTTTGATACCATTGATCATAAAATTTTGCTGGAACGCCTTCAGTCAAAGCTTGGGATATCCGGCTTGGCGCTTGATTGGTTTGCATCTTACTTGTCTTCCAGAAGCCAGCGGGTGTCTATAGATGGGACCTTGTCAGATAGTTTCAGGCTTGACTGTGGTGTTCCCCAAGGATCATGTCTGGGTCCTGCTTTTCACCATCTATGCTTCTAGGTTGTTTGATATTATTGAGCGCCATCTGCCAAATTCTCATTGTTATGCAGGTGACACACAGTTGTACATAAGCTTTAAACCTGACGATACAAACAGTCAGTTGGAAGCCGTAGCAGCAATGGAGAGATGTATTCAAGACATCAGGCAATGGATGATTCATGATAGGCTTATGATCAATGATAATAAAGTGAATTTCTTGTCATTGGTACCAGACAACAGCCTACAAAAATTAACATTCCCAGCCTCACTGTGAAATATGATATTCTTCCCAATTCATGTGTTAGAATTTGGGATCATGGTTCGACTCACAGTTGACTATGAATATTCATATTACTAAGGCTTGTTCGGCTGCTTTTTCCCATCTGCATAACATTAGAAGTATTAGTAAATTTTTATCTCGTGAGTCTCTATTGACCTTAATCCATGCTTTTTGTCACCAGTCGAATGGATTATTGTAACAAGCTTAAACGGTCTACCAAAAGTCAATTAGCCAAACTACAACGAGTCCAGAATGCTGCGGCCAGACTTGTATTTAACACACCTAGGTTTCAGCATATAACACCAATTCTTCATGAATTACATTGGTTACCTGTTTCGTTTAGGATTAATTTTAAAATTATTTTGTTAACTTTCAAGGCACTCCATGGTTTATCTCCAGTGTACATAAAAATCTCATTAGTATTAACAAAAGTTCCCGTTATAATCTCAGGTCAAGTAGTAATGGTCTTGTTTTAGAGTACCCTAGGGCAAGATGCTTGCTACGCTGGGTGCTAGAGCATTTTCTTCAGCAGCCCCAGTGCTCTGGAATACATCGCGTCACATTCGCAATGAACAGACACTTGATTCTTTTAAACGTAAGATTTAAAACATACCTTTTTAATGAAGCCTTTTAAATTAATTTTTTCTCTTTTCCTTAATTGTACTTTTGATGAGAACCAAGCCAGTTAGGCTATATTCCTTTAATTAGTATGGGTAGGTTAAAGGCGTCTGTCTGCGGGATAGATCGAGACATCACCGATGCCAGTGGGGGTACATTGACATAGATCCTCCTCTAGCGGGACAGACGTAACCCCATACTGAGGTTTGGGAGCTGGCTTGGCAACCTCATCTGTTCTGATTTAAAAAAAAAAAAAAGTGATTTGTGTTTAATTTCTTGTTTGTATTTATATCTGTTTATTCTATGCCGTGTTCATTTTTTGTTAGGCGCTTTTGATCATTTTTAAATGGAAACAGCGCAATAGAAATGTTTAATTTATTATTATTATTATTATTATTATATACATACATACATACAAACATACATACACACACACACATACACACACACACACACACACACACACACATATGCCCACTTGTGGGGTACTCCTTTGTTTCGTTCTATTATCCCTGTTTTCGTTCTATTATCCTTTTCTATTGAATTCCCTGTACCAGCATTTCTAAAGATTCTCTGTGGGATACCATTGTTCCATTGTGTTTGGTACCCCACAACGAATGGCGTGTAAGTACACACACACACGCACACATATATATATATATATATATATGTATCATATTTCTAAGCACTGAAGATTTGCCGGAAGAGCTACGGTTTTCCAGTTTTAGGAAGAAACAAATGCCTGGTCATATTAATGTTGTGTCGGTAAATTCACCCACTCTGAAAATCCTGGCTACGTCAGTCAGAAAATTGGCTTCCACACCCCCAAAGAAAATGCCTTCGCTACGCCCCTGAATTTTTAGCAGGTCTGTATAACCTGCATAGAGTTGCAGTGGTTTTATTATTGTTTTGACTAAAATGAATAACATTACCGAGTTTAATATTGTTAATCTGCTTTGTATGTAACCAGAATGGTCATCTTGGATTATGTCCCCTATGACTTTAGTGAGATGTTATTTTGTATAGTCTATATTTAGTAAACTTATTGGTCTCCAATTCTTCAAACTTGTTCGATCGCTTTTTTATATATAATAGAGATATAAGTACTCTGAATTGCGATACTGATAATTCGCCTTTTTTTAAAAGCTTCTATCCATCGATTGATCTGAATAAATAGTTATTTTATATTTCCCCAAAAGTTCTCTGTAAAATTCTACTGTAAAACCGTCCGTGCCTGGACTTTTGTTGTTGTTAACAATTCCAGTGCATGTTTATATTCTTCTTCAGTAATCATTCATTCACATATTTCCCTTTTTTCGTCATTGAGAGTAAAATCAAAGGGGGTTTCATTTAAACAGGTTTTTAACTGCGCTACAGAGGGTGATTTAGAAGAATATATTCTGTCATAGAACATATTTACTTCGTTGAGTATGTCATTAGGATCTTTTAGCAAAACACCTTGAGCGTTTTTGAACCTTGTGATATTTTTTCTTGTATAAAAAAATATTACGCTTCTCAAAACCTAGAAAAAATTTGGTGTTATTTCTCCTTCCTCGAACCATTTTTCTCTGGACCTGACCTTTTGACCCTCAATTTCCTTATCATAGATGGTTTCTAATGTGTTGCGTAGTTTATCTGCCTCTCCTGATTGATCACTACAATTTTTACTCAACATGCTTAACTTATTGTACAATGATCGTTTCAAGTTTGTCTCTAGGCCTATACATTTTTTCTGTTTTGAATAATGAATAATAAAATCTTAGATTTTCATCTTTACCATCTCCCAGCGCAGTCTTTCATCTTTCATCTTTGAATTGATTAGATAATTGAAGTGATAAGTCTTTTATATATGAATTCATTTTGCATTTGAATACTCGATCATTTATAAGAGAGCTGTTAAATTTCCAACATCCAGGTCCTCTCTTGCACTGGCGTAAATCCCTGATGAAAAGTTCTGAAAACTATTCAGAATCTTGCGGCAACTGTACAGATTACAACCCCACAATAAAAAAAAGAAATCAACAATAACAACAACAACAAATAATAATAATAAAAATAAAAACGAGCAACGAACACTTACCAACAGTAAAATAAATGCCTCCTCTGTTTTATTCACGATTTAAAATAAAACGACTTTCGATGAATTTAAAACTCATAAGCACATTTATGAAAAACATTATTGCACAGCAGTCAAGATTTTTTTTATTTCTAAGAAAGGATACAATGTAGGAACGAAACTTAACTAGGAATAGTGGTCTTACACTATACACTAAAATGCAAAACGTCTGGATGAAGGTGTCGACAACGGTTTTCCTGAAACCTTTTATGAAACACCTTGAAATTCTCACCAACTATGAATGCATTTAACAGAAATGTCCAAATACATTTTCTATGTCTGCGATATTGACATCTTGTAGCATTTGCTGATGAACATGGCACACAGCGATGTGGTTCAGCCGGACTTGACTTACTGTGCTTCTAAGCCAAGTCTTCAAGCGCCTCAGTGCGGAAAAACTTCTCTCACATGTGCAAGATGTTACCGGGCAGACAAGTAGAAGCATCAGAAGTACAAATAGTTGCGGAAACAGGCTACGGACCTCTTTAGCCATGTTACAATATGCAAGCTTTGCGTCGTGAAGTGAAGATGCTGCTGTAGTGTGTTTAAACATGTCAAGTTGAATTTTGAAGGCAGAGTATTTCAGCTCTGGGTACTGTTTAACAACCTCGTTGTTCATTTTCTCAGACGTGATTATCGCCTCTAGCTCTTGATATTGTGATAGGCCAGACTTGGTATTGTTAAACCTATCACGTAGGTGACTATCCGCAACATCAATAAATTTGCATTGTTCTGTGCTCCTCTGCGTTTTGGTAGTGTTGTGGTTGCCCCGTGTACCGCTTTGGTGGCTTGCTCTGGCGTGGCAGCGTAAGTTGAACCAATTCATACTCTTCAGCTTGGATGACAACTAAAACACTTTGCTGAAATGATCATCTGATCACCAGGTCTGCAACTGGTCAACAGTGACTGTTACAGCGGACATCATTTCTAAATCCAACAAATTATAAATTAAAATGATTAAAATTAGTTAATTACCTGTACGCATTATAGATTATAGATTAAAGGAAAAATAACAATAGATGGAGAAAGAAACAGAGAATTGGCGATTAAGAACAGGGAAAGTAGAAGAGGTAATGACGACATCAGGAACATGATGGACAGGAACAGAAAGAAATAGAGATGAACGGCATTTGCACGAGAAGGACGAAATCCTACTCTAAATGATGATAATGAAGATGATGATAAAGAAGATTTGATGTGACAAAAGCCAGTCTTACCTGAGATATTGACGGACGTAGCCTGCAGTGTACTGTTCAGCTGTTCCAAGAGTGCGATGGGCTTCACTGCCACCATCAAACCAAGAAGAGTCTCCCCCTTTTGGAACCTGTCTAGGAGGCCATTTGCCTTCGCTGCTGTCTCACCACTTGCAGATTGTGCAATTTCCTTAAGTGTGGTCAGAACAACTGAGTAGTTGTCAATCGCGGACTGTATGGCAGCGTGTTGGACACATCAGTCTGATGGTACGTGGATATGGGTTGTCATTACTTGCTTCAGATGCAATCTTCTTAAATAGAGCCTGGGTTGGTAAAAAAGAAAGAGTAAAGTTGATTTTACACATTTTCAACCGCAAGGGTTGCATTCTGTGAAAACATTAGCGTAACAAAATTATAACAGGTTATTGGGAAGCGTTATTTAAGACTTGAGGGATTTTTTTGATTGTCTTCGTCAAGTAGGCTGGATTCGTGTGAAGTGATAATTTAAACATACCTTAAACTTTCCAGATATGCTGAAGATGACGCCCAAATCATGCACCCATTGAATTGCATGACGAACCAGAGGACATTCCGCCACACACTGCTGAACAACAAGGTTTGGACAGGTGTGCCTCACAGTGGTAAAGGGCTAAATGCTGGCGTTCTCTTATTTTGGCTTGGCAACCATTGTATATGGGCGACTCATGTTAGCAGCACCGTCATATGTCTGGCTTCTTAGATGTGAGATAGGGAGCAATATGCGAATGAAGACGTCCTGCACCATATTTGCAATTGTCTTTCCCCCTTGTGTCGGGCAGTTCATAAAATCCGATGAAATCTTCATGGACATATTTACAGAATACGTCGCTATATTACCGTTGACAGCTGCCATCACCTCGTCCGGTCACTGATTTTATCTCGCTTAGATTATGCAAATTCTTTACTCTATGGCATATCAGCAAAAGATCGTAAAAAGTTACAAACTTTGCAAAACAGGGCAGCTAGAATTGTCTTTAGATCTGATAGAAGAGAACCATCTGCACCACTCCTTAGAGAGCTCCACTGGTTACCAGTTGACGCTCAGGGTAATCTTAACTTATGTTATTCACCTTTAAAAGTTTCCATGGACTACTTCCATCTTATCTGGCCGAATTTCTCACTCAGTACATCCCGAGTAGATCCAATCTAAGGTCAGGTGACGATACACTTCTTCTCAACATTCCCCGAACCAAGCGCACTGTTGGAGATAAGGGTTTCTATGCAGCCGCTCCCCGCCTCTGGAACTCTCTACCTGCCTCTGTTCGTCAATGTACCACGACTCAAAGTTTTAAGAAGGCCCTCAAATTTCATCTGTTTCCAAAAATGTAGGTTCCCCGCCTTACGATTGCATCGTGCTTTGTTTTGGTGGTTTTTTTTCTTTGTTCTGTTTGTTGTATTTGTAAGATTGTAGGGTATTGTAGTTGTGTAAGATTGTATTTTACTTTAAGTCGGTAGCGTAAGTTTTGTAAAGCGCTTTGGCCATTTTTGATAAGGCGCTATATAAATGCCTTTTATTATTTATTATTATTCAAGTCAGAGTCCACATTCCGAATACATACGGTACACATTCTTGCTCTTTACCAGAAACTTTTTGCGTTCCATCAACCATAACTGCGAACTGCTCATTATGATTTATTCCCTCGATATCTGTGTGAGTATTGTGTGACTGAAGAGTTCCATTATCTCTTGCTGTGCCTGTGGTGATATATGAAGTTGGTTGTCCGCATAAGGTACTGTCTGAGGTCTTCGTCATCCTCGGCCCAAAGTTTCAGCAATTGCATAAGATTTCCCTCATCTGCATTGTGACCACGGAATGCCAAACCTTGCCGAAGCAGGAACTGGATTGACGTGCAAACTGTATGCATTGATTTCCTGGCTACTTCCTGCTGATGTTGCACTTGGTCGTACATTAAAGCTGTAACTGTGGGTTTCTTGATAGCTCTCAACTAATTGACGGCTAGCTGATGGGTGTCGGTGTGTTGATGGTTATCAAACCTTTCGGTAGCCTTCTTCCAATTGTCAAATCCAGTGGAGATGAAGTCAGGCTCTTTTGATTTGGCTAACTTTAGCAAACCCATCTCATTTGCCTTTGCGGGGAAAAAACACTACACGTTCTTTACCGGCAACGTAGTGGACCCAGGGGTATTTTTCAAACCACTTTTTTTGAAAGTAGACGTTTTGGCTTTTGGTCTTTTTAGGCAGAATTATGGATACATCTGGTTGACAAGGCTCATTTAGTTGTTCAATGCTCCTTTCAACGCATACATCATGTGTATACTGCCGCCGGTTGTTCCCTCATCTTCGCAATCTGTAGGCCTACTAGATGTTGAGCTAATCGGCTCATCGGCATCGGCAGGAGCCTTGAAGAAATTAGTTATTTTTGTAACCTCGACTCTCTTTGCCTTACTCGCCATGTTCATGCTTTTCGGCAGCGGGGACAATGAATGTTTTAGTAATTAAGACTTAATTCGGTAAATTTTATTTAATGAGGTTTTCTTAACACTCGAGACATATTTTGGGTTCGCTTAGTTTTTGAATTCTACATGTATTTTATTGCTGACGTGATTGGCGGAGCCTTCACGCTTTTCTTATATTAAGGTTTTGTTGATGTTTGTCTTTAACCCGGCTGCTGTTGTCCTCACATTGATCTTCTGGCGTTGGCTCAAATCAACTGTTAAGGAGAGGTTAAAAATTCATCGCACGTCTTTTCTACTATTTTAACGGCAATTTCCTGAACATGTAGTTTTCATCGGAACATCAATAATTTCCTTATAGAAAATGAAATACTTTGAAAATACTTTGAAATGAAATATTTCATTAAAATAATAGTAAGAACCTTAGTTTAATTTAAAAGATGTATCGCCCGTGTTTCAACCCCCGTTTCCGGAAATGGTTTTCATTGGAACATTGATAGTTTCCTTTTCGAAAGGAATACTTTGAAATGATATATTTTACAGAATAGTTGTCACAAGCTTGGTTTAACAGTAAAAGTGCTAAAACGAATTTTTGACGGGACCATCAATGCATTTCGGTACATATTTACTGTAAAACCATGTTTCGTACGATTATTTTGAGAAATGTGTATAATTTAACAGCATTTGTATTCACTTCTTCAAATAAAATAGCGATGTTCTGATGACAAATAAAATAGCGATGTTCTGATGACAAATAAAATAGCGATGTTCTGATGACAAATAAAATAGCGATGTTCTGATGACAAATAAATTAGCGATGTTCTGATGACAAATAAAATAGTGATGTTCTGATGACAAATAAAATAGCGATGTTCTGATGACAAATAAAATAGCGATGTTCTGATGACAAATAAAATAGCAATGTTCTGTTTAAATAGCGAAAGCTGTCGTTAAAATAGTAAATAAATGCCTATGACGGAATCCACCATGCTTATCATGATTATTTTCAGAAATGTGTAAACATCTTAAAATATATCTCATTTCAAAGTAGTTGTTTCCTTTCAAAAAGGAAATTATCAATGTTCAAATGAAAAGAAAAATTTTCGGAAATTGCCGGTAAAACACGAGCGATGTTGAACATTTCAGCTGTCTTTATGCAATACCGTACGACATCAATTTACCATCTCAGTAACCTGTCTAAGGTCTGTAATTCCTATAGGCTTAAGCACGTACTGTCCAGCTGCTTATCATTGTTACCTGTAATTACATTGTTCTTTCATTAAGGCACTTCATGAGCCTAGACGCGTCGTTAACACAAATACATTCCTGTATTACAATACCGTATTATCAGGCTCTTTGATAAACTTATTGGCAATAATATCACCTCAGACAAAACTATATCGAGGGCAGATTGATACCATCATCAGCTTTACACCAAGTAAGTTTTATATTAAAACTCGACCATTTGGTTATATTTGAAATACCAATGCTATCCGTATCTTTAACTTCTTGTTTTTGATTGTATATGCAGTATAGGAATAATTCTCATTTTTATGTACATGTATTTATTCCCAAAAAATGTGTTCCATTATGGACGCAATTCAATCCTTATAGATCATAATGCTATTTTCATGAAAACCTTTTTTCATGAAAGGTGAAGACAATTAATGAAGATTTTCACAGTTTGGTTCAAAACAGCTTAATAATAATAATAATAAAGATTTTAGCGCGCACATATCCACCCTGCTGGGCGCTCAAGGCGCGGAAACAAAGAAAAAACATTGGGCCGGATAAATAAAAGTTAGCAATTGCTTATCTAGTAAAAGCTCAAGCAATAGCAATTGCTTAACAAGTAAAAGCTCAAGGTTAAGCAATTGCTTAAAAATGTATAAATAACCTTCTTCTTTGACTAGCACCTGTTGCTTGGGTGGGTTAGCAATTGCTTATGGGTATAACAATGATGGGAGGTCAGTTCCGATTAGCCTAGTGGTTGTATATGAGGCATGTGTTAGCAACATGGATGCTGCCGAAGAATTGGGGAGTGGTACAAATAGTGAGCAATCTTTGAACGAACTGTTCGTTAGTATAATCAAAGAGTACCCTGTTCTAATCGAGAAAAGTCAGTTGCCGGGGGTAAAAGACATGAAGGCAAATGCACTTAAAAGCACAAATGTCAATTGCTACCAACACAGGTAAAGCCATGGATGAGAAGCAAATTTTGAAAAAGATAGCAAACATGAAAAGTCAAGTGAAGAAGAAAACAGATGGAATGCAAACAGGAAATAGGAAGATTGTTTTGGTTCCATGGGAACAAGATCTGTACAACATCTTCAAAGGGGATGAAAACCCGACTATTACAAAGATGCCATGCGCCATTTCTGCTGGTTTCAAACCAAGTACTTCGACTGCTGCTAGCCACTCCAAATTTTCAAAATTGAACCGAAATATATTCCGGTATCTGGTAGGATTGACTTCATCACGATTTATTCTTTCATTGTACACCTTTTCATGTTCCCTTACATGCATAAACTCGGCCATGATGGCAGGAGTAATGCAACATGCAAGTGTTAGCAAATGCGTAAGCTCCTCATTTAGTATCTTGTAAAAATATTAGCAAGTGCTACAAGTCATTAGTAAAAGGTCTGGTTTATTTATATGCTTCCAAGCAAGTGCTAATCTCTCTAGTAATTGCTTAAAAATCATAGCAATTGCTTTTGCTAACTACTGGAAGCAATTACTTGCAAGTAATTGCTCACTTTTATTAATGAAGATTTAAGAAAATGACTAGTAAAAGCAATTGCTACTTTTTATTTATCCGGCCCATTAATACAAACAATATACAATGATAGCATAGGGAAAACAAATTATGTACCGAGATACATGTACCTACAATGCAATTACAAATATACATCATCTTTGAAGAGTTGTGACATAAGATGAGTTTTAAGCATCGACTTGAATCTGGTTATACTATGACAAGATTTGAGTTTAGTTGGAAGATGATTCCAGAGTCTCGGAGCTGCGACAGAAAACGACCTATCACCCCAGTTCCGTTTTGAAGTTGGTTTCTTGAGGAGTGACATGTTGCTGGAGCGCAAATTGCGTGATGGAGTGTAGACTTTAAGTAGTTCTTAAATATAAATTGGAGCAATGTTATTAAAAGATTTGTGAATTTCATGAAGTAATGAATGAACAAAGTGACATTTTACCAAAAGTGTACCGGGGCTTTTATCTTTTGATACAAAGAATTACCATGTGTCCGTTTCTTTGTTGTTTGTCTTCAGTTTCAGGGCAACACGGACAAAAACACACCGGTAACTGTCTACTTTGACGCGGCTCTGCAGACTAGATTCATACAGATAGAACCTGTCACGTGGAATTGGAGCATATGTATGCGCTTTGAACTACTTGGATGCAGAGGTGATTGTCCTTTCTGTGTTTTCTGTATGAGTAGAATGACAACATCACCGCACAAGACGTGTGATTGATTACTAATTCAAACTATCGGTGGCATGGGCGACCAATATTTGTGGTGAACGAGACACTTATGGCATTGTTTTTTAATAAAGCACTACCATAACTTCTAAAATCTTATTCATCTGAAAATGAAAACATTCTTGATGATATGTGGCCAAGTACAAAATGTACAAACTCTGTATACAAATACACACACTTTTGCCTGGCTGTAATTTACCCTGGTACTCTAAAGGTCACGCAAAGTGTAAACAAGTCTCATGGTCTATACAATGTACGCTTCCCCCCCCCCCCAATTATCCCCAGAAATCTCCGCTGCTGATCAGTGGCGCAACTCATAATAGTATCTAGACATTCAACTGTATGATGATCGTATGTGTTATGAACATTGTTGATATAGCCTAGAATTATGCTAACATTATTATTCTGATTTGTTTCTGCAGCAAACTAGTAACGTATATTCCTGAGCTCTTTGCGGCAATCAGCAGCGTCAGTGAAGAGGAAAGGACGAGTCTCAATAAACCACTTCAAATTATACGTATATAAAGTCAATTATACGTATATAAAGTCAATTATATAGTGTATGTCCCGTCCGTCACGTTATAAACCCACACAAACAAATTGACTTTCACTGTCAGTACCCGACACAAGCGTAACGGACGGGACAAAATACAACTTTACCTTGAAAATAACCATGACGCTATTAGTATTATTATACTTCTTAATATTCCCAAGAAACTTGTTCCCAGACTCTGCCGATAGGAGTAAATTACCACCACTAATAAAAGATAAATAGTGGAGGAAATTAAGGGGAAGGTACAACATTGTTATTTACCTAATTATAAAATTACCGAATTATTATTGGAAAGCTAATTGATGTAGTTGATGAAGTTGAAAAGGTATCAACAAAATATAAATAAAAATCCAAACATAAAAATCAAATCAATTGTGTAGAATCATCATCATCCTGAAAAATAATTGTCTAAAGTGTTCCCCAGGGAGCTTATTTCAAAAGGTTGTTAGACGGTAACTTTGTGCTATTTTGTAAAAAGTGTGAATGCTTTTAACACTTGTCTCATGACATTTTGCATTGAGTAAGGTTTGCCGTAGCACCATGTAACAATGTAATAAGGGTTGGTTCTGAGAAGAACCGGTGGTGAGATAACTCTGTGTTTCGTTCATTATACTCGAATCATCTTCAGGAGAAAGAACCAACACTTATTACATCTCTTAATCTACATTCCCATGGTGCTACCGGAAACCTTAGACTCCTACTGTACTTCCTCCATGTGAAGCTTCAAATCTTACTTTTCACAGGTTTGTTGTTCAATGTAGGCTGTATCTTGGTTCTAAGAAAATGTATAATCACACTCATAGAATCAGTTGTGTCATCTTTACCAATGTTGTACCTTCCCTTTAGACGGGACTAATACAAAACGATACGTATACGTACTGTCTTCTAGTTCTTCATTATGATTATTGTAAATAATCTCTACCCATTCTCTATATGCTTTATGAAAACAAAACAGAAATGAATTGGTATGTAGCCTCCTCGGATGTGTTTGCTACGTCACTGGGACAATCACATTGGTTTTTGTATTGGTTATTTCGAACATAATAATATTAGTGGTCAAAATCAAGTGCAATCTTTACAAGAGAATGCAAATGGTTTGTAATACTTTTGGGAAGAGCGAACAAATGGGTGCATATTACTGTTTAGCCCCATCATTATTTAGGAATACATATGTTGGATATCAATGTGAACCAAATAAATTAAATAATAATCATTAATGCAGTTGTTCTTTGTACACTTAAACAACCGAGATGTTAAAGACTACACCACACCAGTGTTGTTGATATTGGGATACTTTCCCAATAATTATGAGCAGTGTGACAGAATAACGTTCACATCAGTGCTGTTATTTTAACAGCTCATTTTCTGCAGGTTTGCCAAATTCACAAAATTAAAAAGACTTATTTGATTCAAAGTTCGCACATGTAAACATACTTTTATTTTAGTGATTTTACATCTGTTAATATTGTTGGCGCCCTCTTGTGCTTGAGCAAGAGAAAGATACAAGAAATATAATGGGAGAGGGGAACCCGAAGCAGTGGCGGATGTTTATTTTGATGAATTTTGGATGGGGGCGGTACAGACAGTACCATTATGAATCCTTTATCCAACCCTTGACACCTAAAGATTTTTTTTGTTGTATTACATTTCGGGGATATTAAATTGTTAAATTATTTGTTTTAATTTAAAAAATCATTTGGGGAATTGTAATTGTTAGTATTGTCTCCTCAGACATGTTGTTGGGAGGCAAGTGGGTTCCTGATGGGGGTGGGAGGAAGAGGAGACGTTTAGCAAAGATTCACACAAGGTGTTCATTTCCATAGGACACCGGGAAATTTGCTGAAATCAGATGCCGTGAAATTGATGCTTGAAATAGTAAGCTTGGCTAAAGGAAGTTCACGGAAAATTCCCAATTAAAGAATTGTACAAAATGCCAAACAGTAACAATTTTACGCACTTCTACTACCACGAAAAGACCATCACTGTAACCAGTTTATCGCACGGTATGACGGTAGGCATTCTGGTTGGTATTCTGACGAACAAAGTAATTACAATTAAATATATATTACAATGGAAATGTGTCAATGGGTATTCTGGTATATAATTATTTAAGAAAAGGGGCTCCGGGCGAAAAGGCCGCTGGAGCTATAATAGGCCCCCTGAATCCACCCCAGCCTGTAAATGGTTATTTTGGTTTTATGGGGAGGATCAGGGCCCTATTTCATGGCACTGTTTAACATGGAATTACGCGCTTACAATCAACATAATCTGCTTACAGGGTTAGCACAGAATGTTTTGCACATTTCGTGTAAGCGGCGAGTACTTATAATTATGCGAAGTACCGGTACACATGAACACAAGCAGAATGTCTTTGCTAACCCGTGAAAATATGCTTACGTTAAAGCTACAGTCCCACCACCCCGTTAGCGAGCCCGTTAGATGCCGGCAGAGCAAATATTTGTTGCCGGCCTGGTCACCGTGTATCAGCGCAGGACCACCGTGTAGCTGCGGCTCTTAACGCAGGTCAACGTAGGTCGCCGCCATGTAACGCCACATGCCGGCAACCGTCCCCGAAATTATAAAAATGTTTTATAATTGCGGGGGTGAACGGCGAACTTTTGCTTGCCGCCTATTAACGCCTATTAACGCAGGTCTGCCCCCATCTAGCGAGGGTCTGCCGTTATCGTGCGAGGGTCCACCGCCTTCCAGCGTGTTGTTGCCGCCTTGTTGCGTGGTATGGCGCGGAACTCGAAAGAGATGGCATCAGGGAGGCATTACTGCGCTATGGGACGGCAGACCGACGCTAAGGGACGGCAGACCGACGCTTTGGGACGGCATCTAGCGGGGCTGTTCCGTAGGTCTGCCGCCCCCTAACGAGGGTATGCCGCCCTCTAGCGTAGGTCTGCCGGCCTCTAACGCGCGTGCGCGGGCTGTTAGTGCCTGTTTGCCTCCCTCTGCGCAGTGCCAACGCCAATTAGCGTCTCTCTGTCGCCCGCTAGCGTGGGTCTGCCTCCCTCTAACGTGCTTGTAAGCCGGCTGTATACCGTTTGTATGCCGTGTATGTGGGACTGCAATGACAAATCAGGGCGTTTAGAGACGTTAATAGACGTTAACAGACGCTACACCACGGTCATTTTATTTCTTGATGCCGGCATCTAACGCCTCTCTGCGGCATATTAGCGGGGTGGTGGGACTGTAGCTTAAGCAAATTTGTTTCTGCTCCAGTAAGCGGCTAGCTTTCGCTTACGGTAAGCAGAGCCATGAGACTGGGCCCAGATCCTACAAAGGGCGGTCATACAGAGGATACTCAACATCAAGTGGGAATACAAGGCAAGTGCGTCTGCATGTTATACATCCCGTTTTAGAAGTGTTTTGCAAGGACAAAACATTTGAATGTAATAAGTACAAGACGTGATATACGCCTGTTACAGTGGTGGATTCAGGATTTGGCCGATGGGATGGGGTGGGGTGGGGAGGGGAGGGGGTTCTGTCATACCGAAAGGCATGGACATAACATCTTGTTTTATTAATGTGTTCGTGTAATCGTGTCATTTGACGTTTAACATTATAATAGGCTACTCAGTGCTGTTTTGAAGTGAACTTTGTTGAACATTTTTTGATGTTAGCGTTTACATTACACTTGCAATTTCAAGAATTTTTGATCGTGTCACTTGACAATTAACATTTTAATATTTTATGGTGTTTTAGAGTGAAGCTTATTTAAAGGGTCTATAAAATGAAAGCTTATATAGATACACATTTTTGCAGATACGAAATGCTCCATTAGAGTTTAAACAGAATGTGAAGTTCATTTTCAATATACAATTAAAGATTAAGTTATCTTTCAAATTAAACAAACATCATTCTGATTATTAAAAATGAGGTAGTGACTCACGGTATCACAGCAGCATTAACAGTGTACTCAAATTCCACAACATGAATTCAATCAACTTTTCTGCACAAACCAACCATGATATTGCATCTGATTCTACTATATGTGCTCATGAATATGTATGTGCTCATGAATATGTACATTTTCATTAATATAATTGCCATCACTTGCCAAACATGTATTAAAACACACACACACAGAGTTATGAATCATTGTTTCAAGTTTATAAATCATTTCCTATTGCATAGGCCCTTAAAAATACAAAAAATATAAAAATACAAAAAATATAAAAATACAAAAAATATATATATTATATATATATTTGCAATATTTGATGTTAGCTGTTTACATTGCATTTGCAATTTCATTCATTTTTGATCGTGTAATCGTGTAATTTGATGTTGCTAATTTTAATACTCAGTGGTGTTCCATGTGAAACATAGAACCTTTGCAATGTTTGTGTCAGAGCTGCTGTTTACGTTGAGTTAACAAAATTCAATAAATTTCGATTGTATAATCGACCCTCCTACACAATTTCAGAAGAAAGATGTGATAATGATGGTGGAGAGGGCTTTTGGATTATATATTTCTATATTTATTCAGACTTATATTTATTATGTCCATTACCTTGAGGGTTCATTAGTGTGTGTATACAAAACATTATCAATATATAACGAAACCCATGGGTCAAGGCCGTTATAGAAATGTGACGTTTTGTTCTGGTTTAACTTGCCATAGGAATCTCAAACCCAAATATAACTTCAGAATTAGTTAAAGGGGTTACGGTTGGAAAGGTGGAAGTCAAGGAAGGGAAAACAATTGTTTAACATGGAACCATTGTAATTTTATGTGTTTACATTGCATTGTGTAATGGTAATTTTTGGATCTAGTATTTTACATTTTAAAATTCAGTGTTGTTTTAAATTAGTTGAACACTGAACATTTTACAATTGTTGATGTTAGATAGCTGTTAATATTGCATTTGCAATTTTCGATCGTGTAATCGTGTAGTTTGACCTTTAACCCTATCAGACTGAAAGTGCCCTCCATGACATGCTTAATTGTATGTACTGACGGCTTCGACTATCGCACTGAAATTGCCTGCCTTTTCCTGACTATCCTTCAGGGCCGCCCCTCGTACCAAAATCACAAATGTTTGTTTGTTTAAGGTTAACCGTGTCAACTGTATATTTTACAAAGGCCAGGTGAATAAAAAAACAACTTTGCGCACATTTTGTGCAGAAAAATATAAGCCCCGATACAACATTAAGAGCTTTCATTGGCCACAATGTGGGAACCCAAAATGTATAAATTAACTGCTATGGATGCATTGGTTTAGTTTCAATTTGTGGGTACAAATCTTCAAGATTGTGCTTTGGCAAAAAAGTTATCTAAACATCTTGGTAATGGCGCTCTCTAGTGGTGATTTAAGTGATTATAATATGTGACGTTAGGTTATAGATCTTACTTGGGACATATCTGCCAAGTTTGATGATGAACGGATTAATTTTAATGAAACTAATTATTGAAAAGACATGTTTTGACCAATTTTTTTAAACAAAAATGGGTAAAGCGCCACACTAACGATGACCGTTGAATTTTTGTCCTCATTTGATATATCTTGTTCGAGTCATATCCCTACCACTGTTTTGTGAATATCAGCAGTCCCAGTCCCCAGCCTGAGAACATAAAGAGGAAAAACAGGCCTGATAGGGTTACCATGTCCATTTTAATATCCAGTTGGGTTTTAGGGCAACTTTGTTGAATACGAAACTTTTGCAATTTTTGATGTTAGCTTTTCACATTGTACTTGTTATTTCAGTAATTATCGTATTATTGTATCATTTAACGTTAAAGATGCATATAGATGCAATAGCCCAAATACTCCGTCTCTGTAGTACACGAAGGTGAAAGTTCAACCTGGGCTAATTCTCGTCGTGCTTTTCGTGAGCTTATAATGTACAACATACATTGTAACCGATATCTGGCCCGGCTGTGATTTGTTTTCTGCAGTATACACTTCCTCAACTATATGCATTTGTATACTAAAAATGAATTGTTGACATTATTTTGAAGAAAAAAAGAAAAAAAAACTAGTCTTAACTCGATATCTTCTGTTTGCAGGGCGCTCGTTCTAACCACTAGATTACCATGCCACTCGACTTTGGTGGTGAATTAATTATTGAAGAACATTTTTAAATTAAATTTCTATGCCAATTTCTAAGCCATTGACGATGTGCTGCAGGAAACATAGCGGCTCGGCTGGCATGCGCTGGGAATCATTATTGGCGCGCTTGACGCGACTTGACCAGGTCAGATCACTAGATATAGAATAAAATAACTAGATCGGCCGCGCGTGCTTACGTACCATTCACTGTGCACAAAATGTTCTTGCTCTCTTCATCAACGCGCTGAAAAGTCACGTGCATGGGGCCACGTAAAAACAAACTACTGATTGGGAAGTAAACATCTTGATTATTAGCATTTAGGTTTTTATTATTCAGAATAATCTACAAAAATGTTTGGCAAAGTGCAATACGTTGATAATATTCAATTTACTATTTGAAAACAATCACTGTTCAGTTGTGCCACTCATCACGTCAGCAACCTGTGCGTTAAGTTAGTTTAGGCCCATAGTCAGAACCAGCTTTACGTACGTGCGTCCGATCTAGTTATTATGTTACAATGTATCAGTTACAATGTACTACATTATAAGCTCACGATGAGAGTGCATCTTTAACCATCATGTCAAGAAGTTCGTTTTTAAACACCATTTCAGTACTGTAGTGGGTAAAGATGCGAACACTAAGGGCCTTTTGAAATTTGAAAAGGAATGTCACGCATATCCGTGACACACGATGGCGCTGTTTTGTTAGAGCACAACGGGAACTCGGTGGCACATAGCAGCACAGAAAGTGCACAAAGCAAAAAACCCAAATATTGACCCAAAAAAACAGTGGTTTTCTCAAAAGGTTTACTGATTAGTAACCAAACACTCAGTTAACAAGACAACACAACTGATTTGTTCATGAATATGCAAAAACGCCTAAAAAGAAAAACTACGCTTGTGTACGTTTCTAGAGCTACATATTCACCATATTTACTTAATAGTGTTTTAAAAGTAAACTTAGTTGAACATGGAACTTAGCTGTTTACATTGCATTTTAGATCATGTAAGCATTTTTAACATTTTAACATTTCAATATTCTGCGGTGTTTTAAAATAAGCTTTGTTGATGAATTTTTCAATTATTGATGTTAGGCAAAAAAGTCTCTGGTTTACGGTCCTAGGTCGGCTTAAAATTCAGTGCGGTGACCCGTTTTTATTTATTTTTTATTTATTATTTATTTATTTATTGTATTATTATTACTTTTTTATTTATGAAGTGATACATTGTACATGTATATACGTGGTTACGGAATTTCCCCATACATAATTATGGTGGGTAAGAGAGGCCGCACATATCAGACAAACGTTCATATCACTAGGCTTATATGTGAAATAATAGTCGTTTAAAACACAGCGAAGCAGAAACACAATCAATCCAGCAATTTTGGCTGCAATTTTAGAAAAATAATAATAAATAAAATGCCGACACGCGGGTCTGAAGCGACGCCTGCGGGGACCAGAAACCATAGACTTTTGTGTATTGGTCTTAGCTGCTTATATTGCTTTTTCAATTTAGATTTTAGATTACAATTTAAATTTTCAATTTCAGTTTCAATTTTCATAATTGCTTGAAAGTGTTACTATAATGAGTTGTAAAGGGATTGTACAGCATTGGTTATGACCAGATTATCAAATTGACCAATTATTATCTAAAAGCTTACTTGGTGTTACGTTGGTATACAAGTATCAATCATCATGAGAAATTATTTCTTCTCAAGCATTTTCATCTTGATGAGAGAAAAAAACAATTATTTTGCTGAATTTCGAAAAATTGTCGTCCGGCAACTTTTTGAAAAACCTAAAACATAAAGACAAACATGAATAGTGAAAACACGAAATCGAATTATTATCTAAAAGCTTACTTGGTGTAAACTATCATTCATCATGAGAAATTATTTCTTTTCAAACACTTTAATCTTGATGAGAAAAAAAAAAACATTTGTAATGTTGAATTTCAAAAAGTTGTTGTCCGGCAGTTTTTTGAAAAACACACAATAACTATTTGTCGTTGTTTTTTCAAAAACGTAAACACCTGTTACAATGAAACTTTCACGGGTTAGTTTGATGTTATATTTCTTGTAAACTAGATGATTGAAATGAACGTACGTTTCCAAATACCAATGTTATACCTTCCCTTGATACACATGTGAACATCTGTAATGAAAACAATGAATATTCATGCGCATCACTGGCATTTATTTTCAGTTGTTTTTATAAATTTATTGACATAATTATTATTACGGACAGTTATTTAAAAATAAAAGAACCACAATTTGTGCCCCCCAAAATTAAAATAAATATATACAAATTCCGGTCAAAAAAGGGCAATCCGTCGTCCCCCCCCCCCCAGTGACGCGCATGATATTACATTGATGCTCTAATGCAATTGTTTAAATACCAACAGGTGAAACAGTCGGATAAAAATCAACCCGACAGTTGGACTAAAATATTACGTTTTCTGTTTTCAAACAATTTCCCTGTAGTTGGTATTTAGACCAACATATTTACAATGTGAAATTAGGTGCATATCAATACGTTTTCAGATACTTACTTCGAGTCAGTGTAATATCATAAACTTTTTGAATGTGTAAAATATCTTCAAATATGTTTCGTCCGGCGATCTATGCTCTGAGAAACATGATTAATAGACTTTCTCGAGCGAAATTGCCTTCAAAGGTTAGTTGTTTTATTACAAAAACACGATCAATGGAGTTTTGGATGTTATGGAAACCGTTAACTATGGGGTCTTTATTGTCATATTATTCAAACGTTCACTTATTACGCCGAACTTATTAGTAAGCCAAATAACCGGCCGCAACTGACATAACTCGCCAGCAGGCACGTGCATACATAGGTCCCAAAGGGTGCTTGAGCCCCTGCCCTTTTTGCCTAGTATAAAAAGTGCCCTTTTTAGCCCAAGGTTTTTTTTTGTTTTTATTTTTGAATGAATTATTAAGTTCCTGTTGCGCATAGACTGCCCTGCCTAGTTGAAAGATGTCAGGATAGAATAAAATTAGAATAAATATTAGGTCAGCAGAGATGCCCCTTACTATTCCTGTGCACGGGCCTGCATGTGCCCCTCCGCGAAACTAGATTTCACGCATAGCCGCGCGCGCCTATACGTCTTTGATAGGCAGGCACACGCTGTCACTGAAACACGAAATTGACATCCCGCTCCCACTCGAGACCTATGTCTTACAGTTAGCCTACTTCAAAGCAACTACTACACTTACTTCATTAGGTAGGTAAGCTATTTGCCCCAATACATGTTCATTTTCGGTTTTGTGTTATTGGTGCACTTTATGATTGTTTGACTAGGCGGAGCTCCGTTTTCTTGTGCAAATATCAGGTGATATGATACGTTTATTATAAATTTGAGACTTAATTGGATAATTAGACTTGGTGGACTTGGTCCTTGACTATAGGCTCACTCACCACCAGATCAGATTGTAAATGAAAACCAGTCATCAACATAATCTGATCTGATTGTAATGTTAAAAACCATATTATGCGTTTTTATTAATAAATAAACGCCCAAATTTTTTTTAGCTCGCGCGCTACGCGCGCTCGCATGGAATTACTCTGCCCTTTTCAGACTCTGAGCCCCTGCCCCTCTACAACCCTGTGCACGTCCCTGCTCGCCAGGATAGGTCAAAGTAATACGTTGACAGATTTTTTTCATTCATTTGGAATTAATAGCTTTCTCAAACCAGAGAGGGAAACGACAATTCAACATGTTGATCAATGTTTCTGGTTAATTCAGCCTGAACATACACGGATGATACATGTTTGAAGATAAACTGTTTGTATGCTTAGTATAGGTATAGACCCTGTGTTATACTTGAATAGACATTATGTTCTCAAAGGGAAGGAACAACATTGGTAATTACCACATTATCAAATTGACAAATTGATTTCACACACGTCGGTGTAGGGCAAACAAATGAAATCAATTGTTTATCACCCAACGCAAGAATTTCATCAAACTATAAATTGACAAATTGTTATCTAAAAATATACAAGGTACAAGTATTAATCATACCAATGAGATATTCCACTGAAGTACTTTCATCTTAGAGAACACAGGAATGTTTTTGTTGAATTTACAAAAAGTTGCCGTCTGACAACATAAAAAACCGCAAAACCCCCAACATAAAAAACAGTTTTCATCGTTTCTCATAAACTTGATGAAACTTTCAAAGGTTAGTTTTATGAGATATCTATATATTGAAACCTAGAGGTTTGAAATGAGCGTCCGTTATACCAAATACCAATGTTGTATCTTCCCTTTAATGCCACTATACACTATTGGTTATCTCAACAAACATTTATCAGTCTGAAATAACACTTACTTGGTGGAAACTTGATGATGGTAACAAAATATATAAATAAATAAATAAAACATCACTTGAAATCTTAGTAAAATTAGTAAAATAATGTCCCAACTGAATGTTCAACTTTGTAAGATGAACATTTCATGTTAGAATGAATACGAAATAATATGAATGTATTTCCACTATTTGCTCATTCATGACACAATTAATTAAGTTGAAACTTTCTCATGTAAGTACTTATCCTTTAATTCCTACCAAGTATAGATGCATTTAGGCCTATACAGACATTACCAAACTTTCTCATGTAAGTACTTATCCTTTAATTCCTACCAAGTATAGATGCATTTAGGCCTATACAGACATTACCAAACTTTCTCATGTAAGTACTTATCCTTTAATTCCTACCAAGTATAGATGCATTTAGGCCTATACAGACATTTATACCAAAAGTGTATACCGGCTTTAAGTTACATAATGATTTAAGTTTTATGTTATGATCTGTACTGAATAAAAGTATCATTTTCTCGCTCTAAATATTCAATGGTATAAAGAATGGATTATTTACTGAGTGGAATAGTAGATGCACTCTCGTCTTGCTTTTCGTGAGATTATAATGTACATATACCGGTAGTACGCGGACCCTGACCTTAAACACTGCTGCGTGCATTAGCCCAGAATGACCAACGGTTCCCTGACGGTCAGAGAGGAATCGTGCAGTCGAATAATCTTACAGTCAGGGATATGTTTTGCGATCATGACCAGAAACATATTTCTAGTCTGGGGCGATAAAGGAGTCGAGTTTGCTTTTTTTCTATCTCTCTATAGGGCCTATTTAATAAATGTTTGATGATCCATATTGATAATTATTCACCAACTAAACATAGGTCTATATTTAGGCTACACGCGAATTGTGTGAAGGACTCAAGAACATTTAAAATCCGTTATGAAATTGTTGAACTCAGAACATACAAGTCATTGAACCCATACGTACACGTGCAGCCAGGGATCACACCCCAAGTTACAATGCTAAAAACATGGGAAGTATAGCAGTCGGAGCATCTCCCCTCCTATCCCATCTCTCCCTCTCCACCCCCCTCTCCTTTCCACCCTTTCCCTTCCCACCAAGGAATAATAAAAGGCAACAGTGACAAATCAAAGCAAGGTATCCAATCTTAACATGAAACTAATGGCGAAGTGAATAATTTGTATTGATTAAAGTACAGTAATAAAATATATAATGATAAATTAATGTTTATATTGCACATATCAAAACCATGTGACATACAGATAAACAAATAGACAATTTAGGTATAAACGTAAAATATCTGATGGTAAACATTAAGTTACAAATCAAATTAATATTTAGAGAACTATTAACTGCCAAACAATAATTAATTAACAAGCTATTAAATAGACGAGAACGGGCAAGCTGTAAACAAACCAATATTCAGGAATAATTTTCATAAGATCAAGCTACCCTGAACCACGTTTGGCTCCTCAGTTGACTCAAAGGATTCTCTATAATAATAATAATAATAATAATAATAATAATAATAATAATGTGTGGACTTATATACAAACTTTTGACTAAGGATTTCTTGTATAACAATAACCAATCATCATGTTAGGTTACATCCATTGTGTTTCCCTATTCAGACCACTAAAGTGCTTTTGTTAACCACCGCGTGCCAGCCGTTGAATAAGAACGCACCATTTTTGGCAATCTGTGTCATCATTACAAGTGTGTTCTCAAGGATAGACAAATCGACCATGCACGTTTTGTAGTGAAGTATTTTCACCGTGTCGAAAACTCAGTGGTATATTACATATAGTCCCTTCTCTCTCGTTGATCTGTGGTAGGAATAAGGCCATTGCGCACGATAATTCAAGTCTTTTGCAATCTCTGGTGTAACCTGTTGAGATAGAATATTGGAGTGAAATCAAATAATCAGGACAGGACGTCATCATCAGTCGTACACGTACCCGTTGGGAAACGGTGCCAGCCACTCCCACACTAGGCCATAATAGTCCAAGAATCAGTTTCCTGGTCGTAGAGCCTTCTTGAGGACTAAAAGAGGACTATTGGCACCAAGGTGCGATTTGGAATCTTTTCTCAGAGAGGAGTGTTGATAAATTGAAACGAGGATGAAGAAACGGACATTATGGATATATGTTCTGATGGTCGTAGCTGTGTTATTTCTATCAGCAGAAGTGAAAGCCGGTAAGTTTGATTTTCCTCGGGGCAGGCTTAGTAATATATTGGACCCAAAATTTTGAATAGTTACCTGACTCGATCAGCTCTATTTTTATGAACCCTGCCTTCTTTTACTTGCCTTCAAGCATAGGCATTTCTCCTCTTATACACTTACTGTACTAGGCCTTCAATTGGCATTTCTTTATTTGATCATTTTGTATATTATATTTATTACGCCATGAAAGATAAATTGTTGTGAATTGAAATGAAATGAACTGGGAGATCGTTTTTAAAGTTTTCACAACACTAGTCAATAGAGGGCTGTAATAATTCCCACATATATAGACTGGGCTGAATTTAGGGCTCTCTGTACAGTCTTAAATTCGAATAAAAAGTTATATGGGCAATAATTTCACTTTCCTAAGAATGACAGCACCTCAGACAAAACTATTTTCAGCGAAGATCGATATTACCGTTAGCTTTGTACCAAGTATGTTTAAGGCCTAGGGCCTACAATATCATTTGACAATTGTTTTTCTTTTGGAATTACCAAAAACCAAAACCTCGACTGACATGTTTTTTGTCCAGCAGGTAACCGAACGATTTGTGGAGAGACAACTTGTCTTGCAGAACCTTTATCATTTGTTTGCACAAATGTTTACATTGTAAACAAAAGAAATCAATACAAGTATTTAGACATGTTGGTTTGAGTTTATTCTAGCACAGCTGCATACAAGTATATGCAACAAATGGATTAATTCATCTGAGTGATTTACTGAATGAGTCAAGGCCAGTGGCCCGTGGCATGCTGAGGTTATTTTTCAGGCTCACGGCCAATGTGTGTTTATTCATAGGCCTATTCATTATTAAGGCAGTATATGTACAATTTTCTATAAGGAGATAATAGCTAACATGCATTCACATTAATTGAATTCATTCTAATGTGGAAATAAATCATCAGCCGGTGCCATGTTAGATTTAAATTTGTAGGCCTATCCATGTGTTTTTTTCTCGAAAATGACAAAATGTCAATAAGGCAAAAAAAAGTCTCCGGTTTCTGGTCGGCTTCAAAATCTGTGTGCTGCTGTGCGCGGTGAGGCACTTTTTTCAGACCAGATTTCCCAAACACAAATTATGGTGGTTAAGAGAGGCCGCACAAATCGCGGGCAAACGTTCCATACACCTATGTGAAAAAACGTTGTTTAAAACACAAATCGGTAGAATTCAAATTGATCCAGCTGGCGGGGATTGGACATAGCAAAGGAAACTAACAATGCCGACGAGCGGGTGTGAGGCAACGCGCGCGGGACTCTGGAGACCAGTTTTTGGTCTGATAGTGATAGGGGTAACTTCTCTGAATATTTACCATCTTAAAACCAATTGGTTTTTAGATGGTAATTCGCGTGCGCGTCGCCTCAGAACCGCTCGTCAGCATTTTTAGACGTTTTCTTTGCTATGCCCATTTCCCGCCAAAATTGCCGATTGATCAAGCTTTAAGGTACTAATTATGTCAGTTGCTTTTATGTTAATTACCATTTTTGTTAAAGTGGTATTTATTTTTAGCAAAACCTATTCTGACACCATGGAACCAATCATATTCAGACGGCTCAGTCTAGTCTGACAGTTTTCGATTTGTTATCCTTATGTTATTATTATTTTATTATTAATTGTACTGACACCAAATCAAATTGGGCTTTATTATAAAATTCCTATAAACATAAAACTGAACACGCGACACAACTTGGTAAACACATAAAAACGGGCTTCAAAAGTAGAGTCAAAACACAAAGTGAAGGTCATGCGACGCAAGTCGTCATCGCCGACGACAACGACGTGCAAACCTTTTAAAAAGTCCACCAGAAATAAATTATTTTGATCAATAGGGGGCGTTGTTGCATCGTACATACACAATATTTTGCGGCATATTTGACTCTTGAGTCATCGAAGTTGCAGCTGGAATTTTCGAGAGCGATCATTTAATTATAACCATTATCTTGCACAAAACGTCAACAGGTAGAATAGTTTTAATTAAGTTATTTACGCTCAGCTTCCTAGTGTGTGATTTATATCAATTATTAACTCTACGATACAGTCACGCAATGTATTGAAAATACAGCGCATAATTTTTTGTCCGGTTTCCGGACAAACGTTATGCATTATTTTATTAACCCTCCTAACACATGGAGGCCACTCCGATCCACTAAATTCTGTTCTTTAGCAACCTTCAGTACATACATGTACAAGCCTGCTGTCCTTTCCAAGTAATCTTACAAAATCAACTGTGTTCCACCCAAGGACACTGTGTAAGGCCAAGAGAATGATTGAAAGTCATAGATTTGCGTCCGGGAAATTTCGAAAACACATGAGGATTTTTTTCATTATTCATTATTTCCATTGATCATTAATAACACTACAGCGCAATCACAAGATGTTTCTTCTAATCTGTGTACGTACGTGCATCATTATACGTGCAGGCCGCACACACAGGCATAATTAAGATACAATGGAAAGGCTCAACAGCGAACGTGTTGTGCATGTGAAGGCGGTACAGTTGCAGGTGCGGATCGGAGTTTACCATACAGTTTTAGCGCGATGCGACCTTTTTTGTGAACGACGTACGCGGGACTAAGACTGTAAAAATAAGAGAACATGTACATGTACTAATGATTTATAGCGCACATAGGCCTACTGGTGGAAATTTGGTAAAAACTTTGTTTTACGTGGATGATTTGGAACTAAATTTGTTTGGTGGAAATACCTTTTTTGTGCAAATAATGATTTTTTTGGCAAATAATGAAAAATTTAGGCGGTAGCTTTCGGGACATGCGGGCGGTGGATGCAAATCTATGACTTTCATTCTCATGGCCTAAATGTTTGAACATATTAGTATGGCCTACAATGTATCAATGGGAGACCACTTTACCCTGCAATCTCAGTGGTGTGACAGTGCACAGAAGGGTAACCATATGAGGCCACTGGCAACAGCTAATGGCTTGGAGTGGCCTGAATGGCTTGTTTAAAAAATTGCACTGATTGTAGGAGGGTTATATATAGGGCCTAGGCCCCTAGTAATTTTAGTATTATTTTATTTAAAAGCTTGTCTCGCGGTCTTCATCATCATTGGCCAGTTTTTGGCATGGCCACTAGGCACTAGTTCATGTAGCTTGTATGTTCCCTGGCGGTGGTTACCTGAGCCTGAGGTCAATTCTTCTACTTTTTTCTAGAGAACAAATTATTTATTACTAACTTTTAGGCCATCATGGCCATGTCCATGAGAATGAAAGTCATAGATTTGCATCCACCGCCCGCATGTCCCGAAAGCTACCACCTAAATTTTTCATTATTTGCCAAAAAAATCATTATTTGCACAAAAAAGGTATTTCCACCAAACAAATTTAGTTCCAAATCATCCACATCAGTAAAACGAAGTTTTTACCAAATTTCCACCAGTATGTGCGCTATATAATCATTAGCACATGTTCTCTTACAGTCTTAGTCCCGCGATATCGCCGTTTTCACAAAAAGGTCGCATCGCGCTAAAACTGTATGGTAAACTCCGTCCGATCCGCACCTGCAACTGTACCGCCTTCACATGCACAACACGTTCGCTGTTGAGCCTTTGTATCTTATGCCTGTGTGTGCATACGATACAGTCACGCAATGTATTGAAAATACAGTACAGCGCATAATTTTTTGTCCGGTTTCCAGACAAACGTTATGCATTATTTTATTTAATAATTTAATAGGGCCTAGTACTAGTAGTAGTAGTAGTATTATTTTATTTAAAAGCTCGTCTCGCGGTCTTCATCATCATTGGCCAGGTTGAGGTTTTGGCGTGGCCACGAGTTTGTATGTTCCGTGGCGGTCGTTACCTCAGGTCAATTCTTCTCGAGAACAAATTATTAACGAAATTATGATTATAACTAACGTTACTCTTTTTGTAAGTCTAACGTTAATAGTAATAATACACATTAAGTGTTCCCTTTTTAATTTTTTTTAAAATGTATTTATTTATGTATTTTTTTTTCTTCAGATTGTTCTAGTAATCCATGTGAGAATGGATCTACCTGTATTAATGCCTACTTGGATCCAGGCTATGCCTGTCTGTGTCCACCAACCTTCATGGGGCTCCACTGCTCTGATTATTCAAGTAAGTCACTTTTTGGAAAGAATGTTGAACCCAGCTGCCACTTGTGCACAACAATCAATATCTAAGCATAGAGCAAGATGACAAAATGGCCAATATCTCATTGGATGTGCATACATTCATCGCTCAAAAAAATCCCAAAACATCGTTTCCAATCCTTTTGTCTTGACTACACTTTCCTCTCCTTTTGTGTCTCCTCTGTCATCTTTTAAAGGAAAATTTGTGATATTTGTGATATTTGGATAGAAAAGTGGCGGTTGTATTCTACATTCTTTCCCACTTTTTTGTTGCATGTAGTTGCTTGTTTTTATTTCCTATACACACAAGGCCAAAAACAAAGTGTTTTTGGTTACCCACACCCACACTCTCCTAGAAAATCAGACAGACAACTTATCTCTCTTTGAAAATATTTATGACAAAATTATAATAGTTAAAGATAAGGTTCAATATTGGTAATTATCAGATTTGAAATTAACAAATAATTATCTGGGACCAATTATAATTGTTAGTCCCTACCTGCCACACCTACCTGCCCAGGACAGTCCAGTATCCATTATCTACTCTGTCCTAAACATGCTCATGTTCATGTTAAGCTTGTTTTTAGAAGTCTATAAATTAAAGCTAAACCTATTTGTGGTAAGTCCTTAACAATGTTGAAGCTAGAAAAGCCACAGATTGCACCAGAGAGAATCTAATCCAAATCTTTCCAGGGTCCTAAAGCAGGACACTAATTGTCCCCTTACTGTAATGGCCTGCGTGCTCACAAATGCTGCTTTGTGATCAAAATTTGTCACCAGCTACAATGTAGTTCAATTTGGACAGGCAGTATCAAAACCTAGTTCATTATT
>CM055819.1:51748062-51772770 GCA_029582265.1 Zoroaster sp. YZ-2022
AACAAAGTTTGACAATGACCAAATGCAACAAAAAGCTCAACTGCAGAGACATTGTATTGGCCTAAACAGCATGTTTAAGATAAGCTGTACTTCTAAAACCAAGAGAGGGCGCTATAGCATGTTAGTGACCGAACACATAAGTACAACAAGTGTGCAATATCAATACAGACCTAACATTATTTTATTCTGGAAAGTGAAGATATTGTTGATTACCTTTATCGCTCAGTGTTACACAGCGGCGTAGCCACGGGGGGGCCTGGGGGGCACGTGCCCCACAAATTTCAGTGCCCCCAGGTGCCCCCCACGAAAATCCTCATAGTGCCCCAAAAACAGAAAAGAAAGAAAGGAAAAACCCATACCCCTAGCCCCCACTGAAAAGCAATGCCCCCCCTGTGCCCCCCCTGTGCCCCCCCCCCACTGAAAAAGTCCTGGCTACGCCGCTGGTGTTACACCTACGTATTAAAATGCTTGAAACAGTACGTGATCTAAGTTCTCTACTAAATTATTTTTCTGGTAGAAGCATATGTCGAAATTTCGATGAGCACAGTAGACTGTTACCAAACTTAAGATTAAGCCTTCTGGATTCTAAAGTAGAAATATTGAGCCTATCGAGAGCATGGGAAAGCACGCACGTTTCTGAACACGTTCTATTGTGTTGGTTTGATCAGTACTAATATTGATGCCACACCTGGCAATAAAGCATACTCCAGAACTGGTCTAATGAAGCAAATAAATACTGTAAGTATATCAGTTATAGGAACTTTAGCTTGTGTACACAAAGTATATTATAACCTACGAGTAGATTTAGTGACAATCTCAGTAATGTGCAGGTTCCACTTAAGATCATTCTGTATAGTGACACCCAGTAATTTCATGTGAGATACATAATTTAAATGAACAGAGTCAATCCAATGGAGAGTGTTAATTGAGCTAGATACCTCGCACTTTAAAAAACTGACTACCTATCTATCTATTTTGACATTTAGAGGGTTTAGGTAAGACATCATTATCTTTACACCAAATAGAAAGATTATCAAGATGTATTTGAAGTTTTTGCTGTTCCCCAAATTTGACAATTTTCTCCAATGTCAGGTCATCCACATATTTCCAATCTATTGATGCGTCATTAACAAGAGCAAGAAATAGTATTTTGTTCCCTGGGGAACACCGCAGGATATTGCCTGGGTTGAAGAAAATGAGCATAATATTTTGGGTGCGACCAGTGAGAAAGCTGCAGACGATGGGAACTATGGACACTCTGACTCCAAGGTTTAATAGTTTTTGTATCACAATAGTGTGATTAACACGGTCGAAAGCCTTGGTAATTTGGATACTTTATTACAAGGGTCATTCCATGTCAAATCAACCAGTGGTCCCCAGGTGACCCTCTCTGATTTTGATGAAACTTCATCAGAATGATGGCATGTGGCCAGAATGAACACACAAAAAAGCTAAATCATACTCCATGTCGTTTTCGAGATATGGCCTGTTGAAATTTGCTCGAGGCGGCCATTTTAATCCAAATTGTTGCCTTGTCTTATTTTGAACCATTACAATTTTATGCTATTCCAAAACAAGTGGTAAGTTTCTATTGCGTCTCAATATATGATACATTGTTACAGAGGTTGGCCAGTGTGACAGTGTTCCTTGTAAGAATGGCGGGTTATGTACAGAGACATCTAATGGAGAGAGATTGTGCCGATGTAGTTGTATGGAAGAACTTGAAGATGGGGATAATTATTATTAGTTACTAGAGCTAGTCAGTGGTGTAAATTTGATTTTAAATTTCCAATGACCACCCCTGAACATCATCCCCACACCCCAAGTCCAATTTGAGGAATAGTCCCATCCCATCCAAAAAGAAATAAAGAAAACAAAACACATAAACAAGCATTCAAAACTCAGCAAAAGTAAAATAGCGGAGTCATCCTTGTAAGCAAAGAAAAAATATATATTTGGTAGGTTGTCTGTGGAAAAGGGATTTTCTAAGCACGAGGTGCAATGGCTGGAAAGATCTACTAAAACTAGTATGGTTAAGCTTGGTCGGCGCAAATAACATAGACCTGTCTTCTGTCTTTTGTTTTTCAAAATCCATGCACCAAATCATAGTCACAGAATTTGGCATTATATTTATTGTGGGCTACAACCAACAATACCTGTACATTTTTGGGGAACACCCTTTTTAAGAAATGATGATGCACTGTAAATAGGCAATACTACAATGTTATGTACTTTTTTTTACACATATGGGTGGTACAGAGATAGTACAACAATCGTATCTCTTTTGATAAAACATCTCACAAGACGGTCCGTGTTTGTACCATTCATTTGATTTTCATTTGAAATGCTGTACTTAGAAAAAACAAAAAATACAAGTGGGAGTATTGGGACCTGTCTAAAGGCAAACGCCCCCAGGGTTGAAACCCCGGAAGCTCAATTGACAAGAAAAGAAAATCTTTGCTCTTTTACTTTCAAGCCATGCTTGTTGACAATTATTTTGTCAAACATTTGTTAGGAAAATTATATAAAAACTAATTTGCGGGAATCACCGGTGCAACAATAACAAACAAAGGCGATCTTCATAATGTAACAGGGACATTATGCCCGAAACAAACTGTCAATATATACCCCAGTGGTGTACAATTTATTTTCAAAGGTGGGGAGGGGAATGATTAAAAACTTTTAGTTTCAATGACTGCCTCTGAACGTCATCCTTTCCTGTTTAGATTTTTAGGAAATATTTAACTCATGGAATGTCGCACTGATCTAATTATTCGCTTCAAGCTTCTTCAATAATCATCTCATCAATGTCTCCCAAGCTCTCATACTTCGCCTCCTTGCTATTCAAGATTGCCCAAAGATCGCAGTAGCCTCAATGCTATTTGAGGTTGTCCCACCTTTCTTAATTCACTCCCGTGCTTGTCAAACATGTAACCGACTAATTATCCCATGGTTCCTCCATGGTTCTGCTAATTCGCCTCCGTGTAATCTTATCATAGTTAGCCTCAGTGTCATCCAAGGTCGCCATTATGTTTACAATTCGTCTCATTGGTGTCCAGTTTTACCTAAGCTTCAGGTTAGACCGACCCATGCTTTCCTAGTATTGCCTTGATGAGTAGGTTCCCAATAGTTGCCACATGCACAAACAGGATTGTGAAAACTCCCGGGTTCGAATTTACCCTGAAAAAGGGTTTGCTTTTACTGGACCCATTTTGGAGGTCAGATTAACCCGGAAACTGATTTAAATTTGCTCTTCACGTTTGATATCCCGACACGAGAATTTCATCAACTACCATAGCCTATGTAAATTGCGGTATTCTCTGCTAGGGATCTATAGCAAGCTCGGTGTTCGTGAGATTGAGACGTCTTCAACTGCATATAATAGCAGGAGGTTGTTGGTGTTTGAATCCCGCCCTAGTCTATGTGAATTTTGTTCCCACAGACACTCAAAAACATTCACTGTAGGCCTATAGCTATGTCATTGATGGGCTACATCAAATCAGACCTAACCCAGAAAAAATAATGGTCCGCATGTGCAACACCCATATTTAAGTCAGACACAGTCGACTGACCCTTTAATCTAGGTCATGACTCTTTCTAAACAAGTTCACAGGTCAACTGAGTTTTCTCTGACCCAGTTTCCTTGTCAGTCTTACTCAAACATAAGGCTGGCACTTTAAGAGCCCCTTTCTGTGTCAATTCTGACTTGGTAGAAGTTAGATGACGGGAAGAGACTTCATTTTGAATCTAGAACATTTTCCTTTTTTCTGTGACAGAACCCCCAAGAGCAGCCTTTTCAGGTTGCCCCGATGCATTTTTCTGACCAGGCTCATCAATACATTACACCAACATTTAACTGAACAGTATTTGGTAGAATTATATTTTTGGAAATATTTCTGTTTTTGAGGTGCTATTATTTCATTAAGCAAAATAAGTCAAAACATATTTGGACTTAAATAAAATCTGAATGAAGATCCAAATTCGATGAATAATTGTACATTGTTTCCTACCATGTATTACTTCTTTGATACTTCTTTGAATGAACAAAGTGTATTTCAACTTCACGAGGATTAATTATAGATACATGCAGAAACCAGTCAGAACTAATAATGTTCAGCTCAAAAGACATTATACGTCACATAATGTTTACTGCATTGTTTTGTGAGAGCCAGTTGGTGACGTGTGAAAATAATGATAATTGTAAATGCTTCTCATAAGCATATTTGAAGACGTATGGATATAAAACATTGTGTGAATGTGGGAAAATAACAGTTCTCAAAACTGAACAATGATCTTTCCCAAAACAGACATTACTCTCCACAGGGGCAGATCCAGGAATTCACAATGGAGGCAATTACTCTAATAAAGTCGGACATCTCATTATTATTTTCACAGTATAGACCTACATTTTGCCCATGAGCGTTAAATAATGGGAATAGAGTTGTACGCATTTTCTCTTTTTCTTATTTTTCCTTTAACCCCCCCCCTCCCCCATATGAGAGTAGTGCTGGTTGTGGTTGGGGTGTAAATTCCTCTAAAATGAGAGCATTCCTGATAACTTCTTGAGATGTTTCATCACTAACTTGTACACAACGTATATAATATTTCAAGATAATAATATTGTCTGTTTCGGTTCTGAAAACTACCAATAAAATAGGACACTCCTTAACAGAAGAATAAAAACAAAAACATCGACTAGCTTGGAATGAAGTAATTCTCTATGACATCATTATGCTCGTATCATGCTCAGGGTGCTTATAGGCTCCTATGATTGTGTGGGCAAGAGTCTCGTTATTTTCTGATGAGAGTTATAGTATTTGTTTGTTTTTTATCATTCAGCTTGTCGTGATCCTCTTGGGATGGAGAGTGGGGATATACCTGACAGCAGTTTGTCAGTCTCGTCTACCCTCAATTCATATACTGAAAAGGAAGAGTCTCGGCTCAATTATCCAGGTAATCCTTATCTTCTAGATATATTCTCACTTCATTTTAAACTAATGACGGTTAAGACATTATGATTGGTTGAGACGTGATCACGTGGGCGTATTCAAACTGATGAGGTTATTATTCACATAGTGCAACATCACATTTAGTATATAAGCATGATAGACATGGTATAGTTCTTCCATAATACAACATGTCAAGTCTTCAATATAAAATGTGACCAGCCAGACTTCAGGGTACACTGCCAGGCACTTGTAGATATAAATTACATCACTTTAATATGTCGACTTTTTATGTTGAAGACAATCTCTTGTTATCCCTCACCCACTTGCCTTTATGGAAATTATTGTTATTAATATTTATGTCTATTCTTGAATACATAAATATATTATAATTTTTCATGTTCCCATTTAAAGCTTGGATTGACAGACTTTGGAGCCACAGTGTTTGAGTACACTGTTGTCTATCCTGGCCAGCTTATAATGCGCCGTCTGTTTGTCCTTGTCCTCGTCCTCATTCCTGTCTCCCCTACCCAATACCCCCTAATCTCATAGTCATTCCAACTTGTTTTCATTTCATGTACTATTATGTATGGATGTATTACCCTATGTTTTATTTTTTTTATGAAAAGTATTTGCATGTATGTTTTTTGTACTTTGATATTATAATGGCTGAGTACAAGACTAGGTTTTTTCACATTTTCATTAAAACATTTTATACATTTTTTTTATACATTAAAAAAAAACTATTTTAACTATTTAATAGCAATTCATGGTTGTGGAGGATTTTGTAAAAGAAAATAAAGTCAAAAATTCTTTTTTAAGTATACCTAATGCATAATCGTTGACAAAGTGTCCTGCAGAAAAAAATCGCTGCCCGCACACGTACACTTAAGATTTTGGCTTAAAAGTGCATATAGCGCCCTCTTCAGTTTATGTAAGTTATGTAAGCTGCGATAGATTTCCTGCACTATTTTTTAGCAAGCATTGGTGGTCATTTCCAACTTAAAACATCAATTTTGCGAGTATTTGGTATCGCCAATTGTTAGTTGTTCTTGTCCCTCGTCGTCCTGAGTTTGGGCATCTCTTCACGAGGAATACAACCATTGCTTTTGGTAAGTGTTCTCAAATGTTGTAATTTAATGGGTATTTAATCATGTTTATCTTGTGTTAGTTATTTTTCATATGACAATAAAATAAAGCCTTATCGGAATTGTGCGCACAATGAATTATGGGAGTACTATTGGTTCTTGCTCGAACACCAATTGCCTTTTCACAGCTTGTACGTACATGTAGAGCCAGACAAGGGAGTACCTATAGAATGCAGGGCCAAATTGTTCTCTTTTTCTGAATTTGACCTACCGCAGTTGTTTTTTAAGTCAGATTACGTAAATTTATAAGAAGTAACCTTCGGTGTAGCCCCACCAGTGTGGCACGGACCTGTATCCTTAGCCACACGTTGGTCTCATTGCCGCTAACGGCGGGGTTTTCTAGGAATTTTCTAAATTCCAGGCGCTGAAATTGACGATATTTGCAACTATTTTGACAGGCTAGATACGTTCCTTAGATGTTGAACTATCTAGGCGCCCCCCCAAAAATGGTTATTTTACTTACATTTCGTCTCATATAGGCCCGAAAAGATTACAAGACGATCGGCATTGTGTTTCAACGAGGACGGCCATTTTGAATGAAGAGTGTGTGAATGGGAAAACAACTTTACGACGGCTGTTTTATGTGTGCACAGACAAATTGCAAAGATGGTTCAAGCGGGGTTTGGGTCTATTTGGGGGCGTGAATTTCTTAATAAAATTCCTGGGCTACAGGGAATGGGCCCAATTATTAACATTTTGGCCATCCATCATTATCAATAATACTGATAATATTATTACTATTATTATTTTGTTAAACAACAATATGCTATCTAGTATCAGCGATATCCTCAAACATGAAATACTTCATTGATTCGATCATTATTGCCTGTCAATGAACGGTGTTTTAAACATTTTTCTTTTGCTGAATTATATTGTGGACACAAACAAAATAAAATTAATAAGGTAAATATACAATTGATTTAATTTTGCCCAAACACCGTCATGTGTATAGCACTGTAATTATACTCGGTGCTTTCCGAGTCTCTGTGAAAAACTACACTGGCAGGACTCGGGCGGGATTCGAACCCGCAACATCCTGCTTACTAGTGCAGACGTCTTAACCTCTCGACCACCGAGCTTGCCCGATGGTGATTGGCTGGCTAGAATCCTATATAGCAGCGGGTTCTGCGATATATGTTAAATATATGCCCTACTTATTGTAGTAAAAGTAAATAATTGAATCCAGGAACTGGGCATGTTTTATTTATTTATTAATATTTAATTTTAATTATACACATGCCTATATTAGTTATATCACATTTTATATCACATTTTAGCACATAAAAATGCTCTGACTACCGACAACACGTGCAACCCCGAAACGGAATACTTCGCACGCTAAAATATGAGCAAGTGTGTGCACACATAAAACAGCCGTTGTAAAGTTGTTTTCCCATTCACACATCTTCATACATTCAAAATGGCCGTCCTCGTTGACGTTGAAACACAATGCCGATCGTCTTGTAATTTTTTCGGGCCCTATATGAGACGAAATGTAAGTAAAATAACCATTTTTTGGGGGGCGCCTAGATAGTTCAACATCTAAGGAACGTATCTAGCCTGTCAAAATAGTTGCAAATATCGTCAATTTCAGCGCCTGGAATTTAGAAAATTCCTAGAAAACCCCGCCGTTAGCGGCAATGAGACCAACGTGTGGCTAAGGATACAGGTCCGTGCCACACTGGTGGGGCTACCTTCGGTGTGGCCCTGCATCCTATAACGTTAGTTGTAGTTGTACCCAGACAAGTGTGCTTTTATAAATTTTGATGTTTTGCACGGGTAGAATGTCGTATTCGACCGCCACTTTTTCTCATTGAAAATATAACCAATAATGTAATCTTAAACTATTACCCAGTAAGGTGGAGAACATACGCTATGATGAATAACTTTACCCTGAAAATGCCCTGAAAATCAGTTTTACCGTGAAATAAATAGTTCACAGCAATTTCATGACGACACAACACCGTGAAAATGCCATGAAATACTCTTGTGATTCCTTCGCCGTGAAAACGCTGTGAAAATGCCATGAACTTCTGGTGGCAGTTTGGGGGCAGCTCATTAATTCTTGAGAGCACCGTGAATTTGCTGTGAAATCACCGTGAACATTATTGCCAATATCTGAGAGGAAGAGACACCCTGAAATTGGAGTGAAATTATGGTCAACTGTTATTTCAAGGCAAAACTGATTTTCATGGTATTTTCAGGGTGAAGTTGTTCATAGTGATATGGATGATGATAGACATATAATTCAAATTATCCAGGATTTTTATTTCATAAAAAATCAGGCATTTTTTGTATGTCATGTCAGTCTGATCTTGTCAACTCCCCCATTAGTGACCAACACAGTCATTGTACATGCGCAGTGCGACTATAATAGGATCCTTCTATTTTCTGAAGGGGAGGATTTTTTTAAATGGGAAATAAAGTCTAAAAACCATCATAAAAGTGGATTTTAAAAATCGATAGAATCATTATTTAACTGGTTTGTATTTACAAAAATTAAAATAAAAAAAACTTAAAAAGTGGCAGTTGGATATAACATTCTTTCCGAAATTGAATACTCAATGAACACCCACTTTAGAGACACATAAAATAATCATGTAACAGAATGTATCCTGAACCATTTATCTATGAGAGAAATTATAGATATCGAGCAATATTGGGAAAAGTGCCTATTCATCTTGTACTTTCTGTCAAATGTGCAATGTTATGTATTCATACAGTAATTTCATTACAGATCGATTGGTTCTTGTGAGCAGTTAAGCTCAACCCTACCTTACTTTTGAGGCGTAGTGAAGGGTATGTAGAAAGAGATATCTTAATGAATTCTGTACCAAATATATGCCAATATATTGTGGATGAAAAAATTGATATTGCCCAAGCTTAGTTTCAAGACCTTTGTCACTAGTGTCACCCTCAACCTTTCATCTCGGTTACATATAGTTGAAGCTCTGGAATAGTGAAGATTTTCATGCACAAACAGTATGACATATCGTTTCCCAAGACATCGATTTCTTCAATATTTTAATCTTTTGTTATATTTCAGGTCATTTGTCCAATGGTGTAGGCCTAATGACTGTCGTTTTGACGGTAGTATAGTATTAAACCAAACCAGATGATTAAGCCAAACCAGTTTCTTTTATACTGAATAAACCAGAACTATAAAGATAGCTTACATTTTGTTTCCAAGAAGATATTTGTTAGTTGCGTACCTTTATCCTTACACCTTGTGACCTTGGTTACAAAAATAGCGTAGTTGGCAATAACATTTGAAACAAAACAAAACAAAATTTTAGTTGGCAAACGACAGTCATTACAATCACGTCAGTGGATAGAGGTCATGCTTCTGGAACCACAGTTGTTGAGAAGAAAAAGGTTCTTAAGTTCTACCCTACTCCTCAGTCTTCTGTCTGGAGTGCGACACCTGGCTTTCTAGAACTTGGTGATGACAACACCTGTGTTGGAGAATTGTTGGCCTGTGACATCTACGGTATTTGATTTACCAAAGCCGATTCACCTAGTGAACAGTGTACTTTGAACATTTTGAAAATTGTGTTTGGGACACTTTGGCTGTTTTTTAATTTTTGTTGCCCAATTTTCTAATTTGATACCGTCCAATTTTGAAATCTTACAGTTGAGATTTGAGGCAACATTTTTTGAAGCTGTGACTGTGTACAATATATCACTATCAGTAGCTGTTAAGTACTGAGCATTTAGACAGAACATTAATAATTACCTTGGTAATACCACAAATGAAATATTAAGCAAAACCTAAACAAGAACATTATTTACAATTTTAAGAGATTGTGGTTGTCACTTGTTAACTCTTGCTTAATCAAAGCAGTGCTGACAGATGTTTGATCACTGAGATAATTTCCTTAGAGTATAAAAATATACTCTACTTTCAGTGAATGGGAAGTCAGTTTGTGAAATATAGTGTATTCCGATCCTACTGTTTTATTTTGGCATAAATAGTGTGGTGCACTGTATGGTTCTTTTGAGAGCAGCATTTTGTGTAACATATGAAACGTGTATGGCCTTGCTAATCATTGTAGTAATCCGGTTGTAGTTTGATATTCTTCCCACACTGCAGGTTGAGGTACATGTTCGTGTCAGACCGTTGTAGTTTCTGCATCTCATGCCTCATCCATCCCTTCTTCTCCGTCCTGCACTTCCCGTCACAGCAACTAGACCATCAGTTTGCTACTCGCAACACTGCAAACCGCTTCACTACTAATGCTAGATTTACTGCTGCTCGCCAGTTAAGGTAATGCATGCCAATTGCTTGCTTGCACGGTGCTGTATGGTGCTATATTGTCCCATGTATTAACTTTCACTCCACGTGACCAGCAGGAAAGTTTGTATCTAGCTATGGCTATTGAGGGAAAGACAGTTTGGTCCCTGGGTGCAAAGAGATGTCTGAAGAAGATTTATTAAGCCAGATACAGAAATTAAAGACTAACTTCATGACATGACCACAGCGTCAAAATCAAAAACTACCGTGACATTTCTGTTGATGTCTAGTCAGAAAAAGTTACCATCTTATTCCAGTTCAACTGATTCTTGCTTCAAACTTGAGGATTGGATTTGTAATGTCAAAGTAACAATTAGGTCCCGCTCTTTGTCAGGAAGTGATAAGGCTGATTTTGTTTTTTAACACCTCACTGGGCCTGCTAGAGAAGAAGTCAAATTTAGACTCTGTTATTCTATGAAGGATGTTTTTAAGATACGTAGAGATGTTTTTGGAGACCAAGGTTCATCTGTTGGGTTTCAACAGGCTTTCATTGAGAGAAAATGGACAGAAGGAGAGAACATTCAAGATTTTTTGTCTGCTCATTAGACGTTATCGCTTCACGTCAATCGGTTGAGAGGCATGGAGTAGACTCAATAGGTTCTGATTTTAAAAAGCATAATTTTGTTGGTATGTGTCCAACAGTAGCATTCCGAATTGGTAAAGAAGTGACATGTCTTGTTGATACTGGTTCAATGGTGAACAACCTCAGGGAAGAGTGTTTCCTTTCCTTGTTCAAGCCTCAACTTGACCAAGGTGCATCGGAATGGTTTAGTCGTATAATTTTGCCCTGCTTATAGCTATCCTAACTCCAGCGCACATGCACACAGTGAACATATGTGCACGGATCCATAATATGTATGTACATGTACATGCATATGTACAGACATGTACAATGTATGTACAGTGACCATTCATCGATTCTTCTGTACTTCTGCCAAAATTCAAGGTGGAGCTCATTATGCTAATGTTCTAAATTTAAAAAACAAAATACATATTGTCATTGGTTATTGGTTGGCCCAGAAACTGCTCGCTGCGATGGCAGCCAAACCCTAATTTTTTTACTGTACAGGTATTGCAAGGTCTTGCACTGAGGGATATACAATACTTTTTTGCATAATATTGTTGTCCAGACTTTACTGAGTATCAGAAAATGATTGTTGTTGTTTGTGTATTTAGATGACATCTGTATCTATTCTAGAACCTTTGAAGATCATTTATAGCATCTTGGTCTTGTATTTACACAATTGAAATGACATGGATTGAAGCTCAAGTCCTCGAAATGCCATTTATTTCACAAAGAGATTCACTATCTTGGTCATGTTTTATCAGAGAAAGGTATTTCAGCTGAAAATGAGAAGAAAAAATCTGTCCGTGAATGGCCAGTATCACGTAGTGTAAAGAACATTTGCTCTTTCCTGGGTTTTGTCAGTTATTATAGATGATTTGTTTCCAATTTTGCACATCTAGCTTGTTTATCCCTTACAAAAAAGTTCTATAGAATTAAAAAAATAAAATTCTGTAGAATTTCTATATCAATTTCTATAGAGTGTGCTATAGAATCTCTCTACACAATTTCTACACAATTTCTATAGAGCTTATAGAAAATCTATAGAAAAATGGGCCACTTTTCTATACAATTTCTATATAAAAATAGAAACTGCTTCTATAGAAATCTAAAGAAACTTATAGAGTTCTATAGAATTATTTTTGAGTTTCTATAGATTTTTGTAATTTCTATAGAGCTCTATACAGCTCTATACAGCGTTCTATAGATTTTTATAGAACTTTTTTGTAAGGGATTACATGCCTTAGTATGAGTTTGTCAAGGTCATGACCCTAAGTTCTTTTGTTATAGATGATCACATGAGTGTCAGGAAGCCTTTGAGTCCTTGAAATCAAACTTTTCCACTATGCCTGTTTTAGCCTTTGCAACTTTTATAAATCACTTATTCTTGATGTAGACGCAAGCCTGTCTGGGCTTGACACCGTTTTATCCCAAATCCAAGAAGATAGTAAACATGTAATTGTGTATTCTGATCGTTCCCTTCAAGACGGTGAGAAAAAGGAGAAGTATATAGTTCACGGAAATTGGAATTATTAGGTCTGAAGTGGGCAGTAACAGATAAGTTTAAATATTACTTGTATGGTTCACAGTTTGTTGTATGAACGGACAACAATCCTTTAACTCACTTGAAGAACGTTAAGTTAAGTGCTGTATAGCAGAGATGGGTTAGTAAGCTTGCAGCTTTTGATTTCCAAATTGTCCACCATCCTAGTCGGGATAACAAGTACGTCAACGTACTCTCTCGTCAGTTTGAGGTCAACGATGATCACAATGACACATGCTTTGTTTCTTAGATTTCTGTTATTGAGGATTCCATGTCATTCCTTCCTGTTGATCTACAATTTAAATTGAATAAAGGAGCGTCTGAGCTAGGATCAAGTCGAGTACAATCAAAAATATCTAATTACATATCTGTATTTCCATCACACACTCGTGAACAATTAGGTGATTTGCAGAAGAATGATCCATCAGACATCAAGCAATTTATGAAATACTTTAAAACATAATAATAATATAAGCATTTGTAAAGCGCATTTTCCTAAAGTTACAAAGTGCTCAAAGGATAAGTAACCACAAATTTAGAAATTACAAAAAAAGAACAGTCCATAGGATAATTGCATTGTCAGACCTAGCCAGACAGGCGCTTGGCCAGTGAAATGCCAAAATTGTCAAACTTGACCGCATCCCTAGCTGTGACTTATTATCAGTAGAGGGTTTATATTCACCAACCAATCCACTGCATAGATATATTTGACACTGATTCAACAATGTACTCTCAGGTAGTTAGCAAGCGAGGAAGTTGGGGGTGGTGTGACATCACCACCCCTAAATAATTTTTCTCAGTTGACATTTAGACACTCATATGTCGGCAAATGAAACATATCAATTAAGGTACTAGAACAAGGGTTTATCCAGAATAAATTTTCATTCAGCAAACCAGGGTTTGCCGACTGGAAATGTATTGTGTTTCTAAGCACTGAAGATTTGCTGAAGTGTTTGTTATCAGTTGTTTTTACTTTGTCGGGAAGCTTGACTCAAATTGTATTGCCTTCATTTTTAAAGCTTGACTCAAATTGTATTGCCTTCATTTTTAAAGCTTGACTCAAATTGTATTGCCTTCATTTTTAAAGCTTGACTCAAATGTATTGCCTTCATTTTTAAAGCTTGACTCAAATTGTATTGCCTTCCTTTTTAAAGCTTGACTCAAATTGTATTGCCTTCCTTTTTAAAGCTTGACTCAAATTGTATTGCCTTCATTTTTAAAGCTTGACTCAAATTGTATTGCCTTCATTTTTAAAGCCTAACATCCTCACAAGTCTACATGAACAGTTTGGTCATCAGGGTATAGAAAGAACTCTTTCTTTAGCTATTGATTAGGCCGATGAACCTTCTGATGGTTCTGCCCTGAAACAAACGGCATATTGATGTAGCTAGAGCTAATATTAAATCTGAGACTCAAACATTGATGGACGTAATTCAGCAACAAACAAAAAACAGATTGAAGAGGTTACCAAATTAGTCCCTGATAGCATTTGGAAGAACGAAGAAATCAAGAAAACCGAGTCTAATTAAAACCAGGGTGGTAGAAGTAAAACAAAGTTTAAATGTAAATTCTGTCAAGGGTTAGGTCATACTAAAGAAAGGTGTTACAAACGACAACTCAAAGAAGCTCAGGAACTCATCCAACAACTGAAGGGAGATACCGAGAAGTCTTAATCACAAATAGACCTTCCCGTTGATTCAGGCCAATGGGTTTAGAGGGATGGAGTGGACTCAGTAAGTTCTGATTTTAAAAAGCATAATTTTGTCGGTATGTGTCCTGCAATGGCATTCCGAATTTGTGGTAAAGAGGAGACATGTCTTGTTGATAATGGTTCAGTGGTGTCCACCCTCACGGAAGAGTGTTTCCTTTCCTTGTTTAAGCCTTTGTGTACTCAACTTTAAAATTATACGCTCTGGTTGATGATTGCTTCTGCCAATGGTATAGAAATTCCTTATATTGGCTACATTGAAACTGACATTGTGTGTGAATGGACGAATATTCCGCAAATGGGGATTTTGATTGTCAAAGATTCAGTTGTCAAAGAACAGAGAACATAAGAGGCAAGTTCCAGGCTTGCTTGGCATGAATATTTTATGACCATTTGTCAAATGGATGAATGAAACTAATAGAGATTATTTGTCTTCATCAATATTTTTGAAGTCTGTTTTGTCATTTCAAAACATGGTTGGAAGTATGCAGCAGGAGACCATTGACATTGCTAGAGTGTCCTCCAACAAAAAACATCTTTATTCCTCCTGAGTCTACTGTCACTGTTATGGCTGAAACATCTACACTTGTAGCAGCTGGTGACAGCTTCCTGGTCAGAGTTGACAATATTTCTACATCTGGGTTCATTTTGCATCCAAAAACTCGCACTGGAGTTATTCAAACCGTAGAAAATTTCACTAACACTAAGAAGATAAGATTCAGGTTACTGTAGACCATATTCAGATTTCTCAGGTAGAATATAGTACTTTGACATCTACACCCTAGTGTACTGTACCAGTAGACTTGAAGGGTTTTCAGGGTTGAAAGAGGAGCTGAAACAAGGAATGAATTGTTGAACAAGCAGATATCTTTACAGATTGTGATTGTGATTTAGGGTATACAAATGTAATGGGGATGGGTGGATAAATTACCCTTGGATTACTGGCTGAAAAGGAGAGGGATAGAGTGGACAGTGGTTAGGATCGATGTTGGTTTAGCACTTTAATTACATAAAACAAATAATCAAATAAAACAGATTTCATAATTTCATTTGAAATTAACATTAACAAAACTTTAACTCGTGTGAAATAATTCAAAAATAATTCATAACTCAAGAGAATAGAAATAAACAAAAGTTACTCCTTAAGAAAGAAACACAAACTAATTACTGTAACAGGACTGACCTCTTCATAATCAAATCTATACTCGGATGCAGAGTATAAAGAACTCCAACTAGTCTGAGTTCGTAAGAGAAGAATTAAGAACTAAAATAAAAATAATAAATCCAGTAAAAAAAGTAAATAATAAAATACGAAAAAAGATGAAAATCTGTAAGGGAAACTTATCACAGCTGGCCAATTCGCCCTAAATTCATGAATTGCCAGAACTAGAAACTTAGATTTTATAAATTAATACTTGACAAACCTATAAATATAAATCATAGGATATTAATTCCTTGTCCCTCCTCTATATAAACTAAACATGGTAACTGTAAACAAATAATTAAAGCTCCCTTTTGACTCAAAGACTGGGCCAGTTTATTATCAAGTCAACACTTGGCTAAAATTACCAAAAAACAAACTGAGCTACTGTGGGTAGTGGTGTGCGTTTTCGGATATTTTTTGGAACTGGATACCCAAAATCAGGAAACTTTGGATACCCGGATACCCATTTCCATTTTTGTTGAAAACATGCCTGAAAACATGTACTGTAAATGGTAACAAAATTTACCTTTATAATACAGAGTATACCATACTTAAATCAATCTTTTCTTTACTGTGTCGTTTTTATTAAAGTAAAACCTCTTCATGAAATAGAGTACCTGTATTGTACACTGCTCAAAATAAAATAGGACTCAAAAGTATTTCTTGGTCCATTTTGTCCATGTGAGGACACAAAAGCCGTTTTTGGTGGAAGTAAAGTACTAAAGGTTACTCTGCAACATTTTAAACACTTTTCACGTGCTGTGCATGTCTAATGACGGTTTAAACTGGCAGATCATGTGATAAGGCATGAAAATGCAGATAACAGGTTGATGGGAGATGTTTTCATTCTAATGGATGACAACGCCCGTCCTCATAGAGCAAGAATCATATCAGCGTTGCTTACAGATAACCATATTCAGCGTCTGGAATGGCCTGCCATTTCACCAGACCTTAACCCTATTGAGAACATTTGGGCAATTCTCAGTTACAGAGTCGGAAGTCACAACCCAACTCTGCAACATTTTAAACACTTTTCACATGTTGTGCATGTCTAATGACGGTTTAAACTGGCAGATCATGTGATAAGGCATGAAAATGCAGATAACAGGTTGATGTACAGTACTCGATATCAAACTTGGCTAATCAGCTTTATTTCTTCATGAGTAACATCACAATTGACTTCAGTAGGATGTTGCAGCACCCCGGACTCGCACACATTCTGCACAACGCCTCCTCAGTACAGTGTTCCGGATCACAGCTTGGTCGAGGTTGTTCCACTCATCCTGTAGAGCTGCTGTCAGGTTGGCAATGTTCCTTACAGGAGGGTTGTGACTTCTGACTCTGTAATTGAGAATTGCCCAAATGTTCTCAATAGGGTTAAGGTCTGGTGAAATGGCAGGCCATTCCAGACGCTGAATATGGTTATCTGTAAGGAACGCTGTTATGATTCTTGCTCTATGAGGACGGGCGTTGTCATCCATTAGAATGAAAACACCTCCCATCAACCTGTTATCTGCATTTTCATGCCTTATCACATGATCTGCCAGTTTAAACCGTCTTTAGACATGCACAACACGTGAAAAGTGTTTAAAATGTTGCAGCAGCCTACCTGAACATAACACGTGACTAAGTCAGGAGACTAGAAGACCATGTCACTGTGCACTATCATCACTGGTGTGTGTGATCTGAGCGCTCTGGTTGGTTGTTCACATTCACAAAACACGTGTTGAATTATGTCATTGGTCAAAGGCGATGTGGGCGGAACCAGGTGGGGGAAAACAATTCATGTACTTGCGCTTTGCCACACCCCTGCCTTCTAAATGAGGATATCCCATACGTCATCATGTTGGCTTTGGATTATGATTTTTAGGACGTGATCTTGGACCCTAATTTTGGCCCGTACTAAGATAATCTTACATTAAATTATAAGAGTATAACTCTCAGGCCACCTCTCGTGTTTGTCGTAAGTGTTCGCCGGTGCCTTAGGGTTCACCGGCTCCAGACATTACCCCAGGCGGCATGAAAAAATCCTGAGTGTGTCTTGGCCACCCTTAGAAATCCCTGGACATCGCCGTTTCTGCGTGAGAGGGGGAAAAGGTCATTTCAGCATTTTTCCCGATCTTTTCTGCCATGCCATGGCTGTAGTCCATGCTGTTACATTACCCAAACCTGCGCCTGCTGCCTGTGTATGTTTCCTCATGTTGCACCGTCTGCCGCATGTTTCATTCGCGTAATGCAACACATCGAACAGCCGTTTACGTCGGGTATTCTCATAACAAGCTATAAATTACTCAATCATGATCGGCATGCACTTGTCCCACTAATCCATCAGCTGCAAACAATAGGAAAACATTTTGTCCTGTGCGGTTGTTCTTTGAAGCAGCGCTGCCACGCCCTTTGCGGTCTTAACAATTCGATACAATGTATCACAAACAGTTGGAGAAAAATGTATGGCAAATGTCAGTAAAATACTACAAAGGCTTTATTGGAGCGTAATCTCTTGAATTTAAAGATAATTGTCTGTAAAAGTGTAAACATTACATTGTTCAAGAGTCACAGATTTCTGTTCGCTCTGCTCAAATGTTAAGTCCGAATTTTAAAAAGTCGCTTACGGGTAATTGTAACCGAAAAATGGAACCAGGTAATGGCAGTTTCGGTCGGGTACCCGGATACCCGACACAGCCCTAACTGTGGGCAATTTCAGCCCTCCATTACCTAATCTATATCTAAACATAACATCAAAACAAATCAATTTAAGTCCAGCCCAGCTCTGCCCATTGAAATATTCTAAACAAATTCTAGAAGATAAAATCTTGTCCTGAAAACCAAAGAAGACTTCCTAGCCTGGCACTTGCCTCTAATACTAAAAATCAAGGGGATAGTTTCTAGTAGTTAAAAGTGACATAAACAAAGGCTAACCTAGTCACCAACATGCACTGATAAGGCCCCAGGGCCTAGAATTAACTACTCTACCATAAGATCAAAGGAATGTCCACACAGGAGGCTTTGTCTCTAAGAGCATCAGGCAGTGGTGTCCTATGACTATAATACATGTGAAAATGGCACACATGAGAAATTAAATCTACAGTCAACTTTTCTCTTCAAAATACATTAAGCTAAGAAAATATAACCTTTAAAGTCTGAACTCTCAGGAACTTTAGTTACTTATTTGCAATATCCCTGAGTTAAAGGGAAATTTAAAGAATAAAAATCTCACTCTGATCCAGAAAATAGCAAATTTTGGACCAGTGTCACTATTGTTTCATAAAGAGGAATAAAATAGTTAATATCCCAAACTTTTCTCAAGTATAAATTTAACAAAATAAAATATTCCCTAAATCAAAGTAACTAAAAAATCATACCAAAATAATCTATACACATTTTCTACTTCTGTGTTACTAAACCTTCCATGAATAAAATAACTTTTCCTACCTGAAAAGGAGAGGGATAGAATGGACAGCAGTTAGGATCTATGTTTGGTACAGCACTGAGGAATGTTGACCACATCAACCCAGACCACTGCACCCTTATGGACCAGGGGTCATTCCTCTTTCAAGTAGGGTCGAAAAGGCTTTAAAACAAATAGCATCTTGGAGAAACAGGGTTGTACTAAGAAACGTTATAAGGTAAAACAAATAATTATTATTATTTTTTTTTTTGAGTTGGGGGTAAATTATAATAGCCTCATCAAGGGGTCCTATTTAGGTAAGACTTGTAGCTTTGTATGGTGAAGAGGATAAGTAAGACTATTTGCGGTGACACGTGAAATTCTCTATTGAGTAGTAATTAATTCTGAAAAGAACTAGAGGTTACAACTCAACGTTTGATCACTATGCTCTGATTGTCCTCAGGAGTACACAAATACTGTAGAACAATGCATCATTGTACAGGATTCTGAACCTGTAGCTCAAATATTCCGCAGAATCGTACCAAATCAGTACGAGCAGGTTAAACAACACATCAAGAGTTTGATTGATCATGGTGACTGAGAGCCATAGTCCTTTCTCTGCACCTAGAGCCTTGACCAAGGTGCCTCGGAATGGTTTAGTCGTATAATTTGGCCCTGCTTATACTTTTTTTTTTTGTATAGCTATCCTAACTCCAGCGCACATGCACACAGTGAACATGTGTGCACGGATCCATAATATGCATGTACATGTACATGTAAATATGTACATACATGTATGTACAGTGACCATTCGTCATCATGCCTTGATCCTTCTGTACTTCTGCCAAAATTCAAGGTGTGAGCTCATTATGCTAATATACCAAATTAAAAAAAAAAAAATACATGTTGTCATTGGTTATTGGTTGGCCTAGAAACTGCTCGCTGCGATGGCAGCCAAACCCCAATTTTGTACCTTGCACTGAGGGATATACATTCAAAGATGCATGCCTTTTTCTTTACCACTGTTAAGAGCTAGGGTAAATAATATAATTTTTAAGATTTAATCAAGATTGAAGTGATTTATATTTTCTTTTCATAACTTGCACAAGAAGATTTTTTGTTGTATGGGTATTTTTAAGGGCAAAATTTTATGATGGAACATTTTTTGAGAATTGTTTTTTGACATACAATGTACATACGTAGCTGCAGTAGCATAGGTAAAACTCTTCAGATATACATTATCTTGTCCTTGTCGTAACATCAGCGATATTTGGCGACCACTACTACGGATTGAAGGATCTTCTATATCCAAAGTCCACAACCCACCCCAGACTGAGGGATCTTCTATATCCAAAGTCCACAACCCACCCCAGACTGAGGGATCTTCTATATCCAAAGTCCACAACCCACCCCAGACTGAGGGATCTTCTATCCAAAGTCCACACCCCACCCCAGACTGATGGATCTTCTATATCCAAAGTCCACAACCCACCCCAGACTGATGGATCTTCTATATCCAAAGTCCACAACCCACCCCAGACTGAGGGATCTTCTATATCCAAAGTCCACAACCCACCCCAGACTGAGGGATCTTCTATATCCAAAGTCCACAACCCACCCCAGACTGAAGGATCTTCTATATCCAAAGTCCACAACCCACCCCAGACTGAAGGATCTTCTATATCCAAAGTCCACAACCCACCTCAGACTGAAGGATCTTCTATATCCAAAGTCCATAACCCACCCCAGACTGAGGGATCTCCTAAGTTAACCACCCTCCTTCCCCCCATGCTTGTCAACAACTGATTCGGTTCATGTGAGCACTCCTTCCCCCAACTCCTAGGATCCTAGTCTCAACGAACTAATCCTCCAGCATCCTGTCATCGCATAATCCTCCAGCAACCTACTTAAGCAGCAGCATTTCCCAGACTCCGGCATTCTCCTGAGGAAGATCAGAGCACACTGATCGAAACGTCGAGTTATACCTCCAGTTCTTTTCAGAACTAATTACTACTCATCAATTGAGAATTTCACATGGTGTCACCGCAATTAGTCTTACTTATCCTCCTCACCATGCAAAGCTTCAAGTTTTACCTTGTCATAACATGTTTAATTTGCAATAATGTAGGTCTTTTGTATTTGGGGAAAGTAGTATTTTTGTAAAGTCAAGTTAGGGGGGATTTTTTCCTCTGGTAAAGACATGCACACACTTAATTGAGAGTTCGCCATGCTTGACCAAAAACTGAGGTAGTGAGAGAGTGGAGAACTCTGGAATGACTATTTGAAAGAGGGTGATGTTCCCTTACATGTTCAATTCTTTTTCATAAAAATGCTTGAGAAGTAAAAATTCTTTAAGAAAAAGACACATCCGTTTTACGTCTTACACATAGCCATAAATAATACTGTGTCAAAGAATTAGCAGAATTGAGTAATGTAACAAAGTTATAATAAAATAAGTTTTGGAGTGCTCACTTTGGCTCCTGTGGAAGGTACCAAAGTTTAAAACAATATCACCATACAAAATGATATCATAAAAAATTACTGCAATAAGTCTGCACAGAAGGGTGTGGGAAAGGGGAAAAAATGGGTAATTGCGCAAAGAAACACATTGGGGTAGACATGGTAAGGTAGACGTGGTAAAAGGGTGTTTTTTTATATGTAGAAACGAGGAAGGGATAAGAGTGTGCTCACAGAGGGAAAGTCAACATCAAGGAACTTTCTTTGTTGACTCAATTTGGCGATATAAATACCATAAAATATGGTACTTTAGTAAAAGCACACACTACGACAGCCTTGGTCAAGTCAAATGCACCCATTGCCCTTGCCAAGAAAAAGAATGGTTGCTTTAGAATATGCATAGATTATCGTCTTAATTTAAAAACACAAAAAAGACGCCTTTTATTTCATTTCTGGATGCTGCAGTTGGTGCTAAGTTGTTTACATCACTTGATTTGGTGAGTGGGTATCACCAAGTCAGTGCGAGAAGAAGATCGGGAGAAAACAGCCTTTATCACTCACTCCCATGGGATTGTACGAGGATATGTACGAATGTCTTTTGGTCTCTGTGGAGCCCCAGCCACATTCCAACGTTTAATGCAATGGTGTGTTGGTGATATGACCTATCAGCTGTTGTTTGTGTATTTAGATGACATCTGTATCTATTCTAGAAAGCATGACATGGATTGAAGCTCAAGTCCTCGAAATGCCATTTATTTCACAAAGAGATTCACAGAGATCATGGTCATGTTTTATAATAATAATAATGGACACTTATATTGTGCCCATAAGTTTGATGCTGATGGCACATGACATTTTATCAGAGAAAGGTATTGATCAACTGAAGATGCCTTAGTAGGAGTTTGTCAAGGTCATGACCAGTGTCAGGAAGTCTTTGAGTCCTTGAAATCAAACTTTTCCACTACTCCTGTTTTAGCTTTTGCAGATTTTTCTAGACCATTCACTTTTGATGTAGACGGAAGCCTGTCTGGGCTTGGTGCTGTTTTATCCCAAATCCAAGACGGTAGTGAACGTGTAATTGCATATGCTAGTCGTTCCCTTTGAGACAATGAGAAAAGATGGAGAAGTATAGTTCATGGAAATTGGAATTACTAGGTCTGAAGTGGGCAGTGACAGATAAGTTTAAAGATTACAGTTTGTTGCACAAAAAGACAACAATGTGTTAAAGTATAACAATAAAACCGTTTACAAATAAATACTAGTACATGTAAGTACATGCATGTATCTCATTTTTATATCTCTATATTTAATGACCCTAATGGAGATGTTGTGTTTTGTTAAAGATGATAATCAAGTTCCATACGGCGCACCGAAATTTGACTAAAAGTGTCAATCACTGAATCAAAGTTAACTTGTTCAGAAAAATCTCGCTCTATGCTTAGTATGACTAACGAGGAAAGCCTTTCTTCCGTCATTGTGATCTGAGGTAGGTTTGTCAGCTTATAGTCGGCTGAAGATACCGCAATGGTACCCAGTATTCTGTACAAATCTATACTCGGATGCAGAGTATAAAGAACTCCAACTAGTCTTAGTTCATAAGAGAAGAATTAAGAACTAAAATAAAAAATAATAAATCCAGTAAAAAAGTAAATAATAAAATACGAAAAAAGATGAAATATCTGTAAGGGAAACATAAACTTATCTCAGCTGGCCAATTTCTCCTAAATCATGGAATTGCCAGAACTGGAAACTTAGATTTTATAAGCAATACTTGGCAAACCAATAAATATAAATCATAGGATATTAATTCCTTGTCCCTACTCTATATAAACTAAACATGGTAACTGTAAACAAATAATTAAAGCTCCCTTTTGACTCAAAGACTGGGCCAGTTTATTATCAAGTCAACACTTGGCTAAAGTTACCGAAAAACAAACTGAGCTACTGTGGGTAGTGGTGTGCGTTTTCGGATATTTTTTGGAACTGGATACCCAAAATCAGGAAACTTTGGATACCCGGATACCCATGTCCATTTTTGTTGAAAACATGCCTGAAAACATGTACTGTAAATGGTAACAAAATTGACCTTTATAATACAGAGTATACCATACTTAAATCGATCTTTTCTTTACTGTGCCGTTTTTATTAAAGTAAAACCCTTCCATAGAAATAGAGTACCTGTATTGTATTTACTGAAAGTTATTTCTGAAATAAAACTGATCGCTGCAAAGTCTTTGATAACCCGAGCAGCAGCCTACCTGAACATGACACATGACTAAGTCAGGAGACTAGAGAAGACCATGTCACTGTGCACTATTGTCACATTACCCAAACCTGCGCCTGCTGCCTGTGCGTGTTTCCTCATGTGGCACCGTCTGCCGCATGTTTCATTCGTGTAATGCAACACATCGAACAGCCGTTTACGTCAGGTATTCTCATAACAAGCTATAAATTACTCAATCATGATTGGCATGCACTTGCCCCACTAATCCATTAGCTGCAAACAATAGGAAAACATTTTGTCCTGTGCGGTTGTTCTTTGAAGCATCCGCTGCCATGGCCTTTGCCGTCTTAACAATTCGATACAATGTATCACAAACAGTTGGAGAAAAATGTATGGCAAATGTCAGTAAAATACTACAAAGGCTTTATTGGAGCGTAATCTCTTGAATTTAAAGATAATTGTCTGTAAAGTGTAAACATTACATTGTTCAAGAGTCACTGATTTCCCGCTCTACTCAAATGTTAAGTCCGAATTTTAAAGTCATTTACGGGTAATTGGAACAATGAAAATGGAACCGAGAGTAATGGAAGTTTCGGTCAGGCACCGGATACCCGGAGTCACAACTTCCTCCCAACTGGTAATTACCAGCCCTCCATTACCTAATCTATCATTTAAAACATAACATCAAAAATGAAATCAATTTTAAGTCCAGCCTAATGCTCTGCCCATTAAAAATATTCTACGCAAACAAATTCTAGAAGATAAAATCTTGTCCTGAAAACCAAAGAAGACTTCCTAGCCTGGCACTTCTGCCCCAATACTCAAAAAAAATCAAGGGGGATAGTTTCTAGTAGGTAAAAGTGACATAAACAAAGGCTAACCTAGTCACCAACATGCACTGATAAGGCCCCAGGCCTGAGAGTTAACTACTCTACCATAAGATCAAAGGAGTGTCCACACAGGAGGCTTTGTCTCTAAGAGCATCAGGCAGTGGTGTCCTATGACTATAATACATGTGAAAATGGCAACACATGAGAAATTAAATCCACAGTCAACTTTTTTCTCTCGTCAAAATACATTAAGCTAAGAAAAATATAACCTTTAAAGTCTGAACTCTCAAGAACTTTTAGTTACTTATTTGCAATATCCCTGATTTAAAGGGGGAAAATTTAAAGAATACTAAATCTGCAGTCCAGAATATGTACCATTTTGGACCAAATGTAATTTTTCA